>JAQQZR010000018.1:15612043-15625627 GCA_030068235.1 Notoglanidium macrostoma
CTCAATCTCTCTCTCTCTCGCTCTCTCTCGCAATCTCTCTCACTCTCTCTCTCTCGCTCTCTCTCTCAATCTCTCTCACTCTCTCTCTCGCTCTCTCTCATAATCTCTCACTCTCTCTCTCACTCTCTCTCTCAATCTCTCTCTCTCTCTCTCTCTCTCTCTCTCTCTCTGTTAGAGGACTTTAAAAGCATTTGCTCTTTTAAAAGCTATCATAAGATATTTTGTGAGATTAAGCCAGACCTATTAACACATTTCATAATGTAAGACTGTATGTGTGTGTGTGTGTGTGTGTGTGTGTGTGTGTGTGAGAGAGAGAAAGAGAGAGAGAGATTGAGAGAGAGAGAGTGCGAGAAAGAGAGAAACTCTATTGCTTTTCCATGATCTAGGCATCATGATAAATCTCCTCTAGTTAGGTCGTAAATTATGGTGTTTTTTATGGGCGCTCTGGTAGAACCGTATTTTTTCTACTTCTGTAGGTTTTGTCTGAAAAATGTCTCACTGAATGGAAAGCATTGTAGGAAAATGTCTCCCTTGTTTATTTACCACTGAACTGAATACCATTTGTAATTCACAGAAAAATAAACAAGGAAACAAAGATCCCTTCCTTCATCTTTCTCTCGGCCACAGCGGCGGTTAAATGCATGAGACGGCAGTTCGTCACAAACACACATTCATTCACACACATTGACCTCTAGGGGCAGGTTTGCACAGCCAATCTGGCTGCAGGCATGTTTTTGGGAGATGGAAGGAAACCAGAGAACCCCGAGGAAACTCCGAGTCTCTGTCCACACTAATATGTTTTAGTTTTAAAATGCATCACTTTCGCTATGACGTTCCAAATTACTCCAGAGTTTCCATTACAAGAAAATGGAGCGTTTTGAAAACGTTGCTGGCCCTATTGTAGTTTAAGACGTTTTAGTGTGGATGACCAGAAACGTAGAGATTTGGAAACGATGACACAGACACCCGCATTCACTTCCTGATTGGGTCTTATCAGTCACGACGTATCCTTCCCTGAGTCATCACGCTCTTGTCACGTGACCCTTTTTCAAAAGAGAACAAACGGCATCAGCCTCGACTCCCAGCGGTGAACGCAGCATGGATAACGATGACACAGCGAGAACATGCTAATATTCCCCACAGACAGCGAGCTGAGCTCAGGATGGAAGCAGGAACTCTGGAGCTGTGAGACTGTGAGGTCTTTTATGGTAAAGACGTATATTTAACATTTATAGAAGGAATCTCCTGCGTCAGTGCTTTGTAACAGTCCTCAGGACAGACGAGTTCATGCTCTATAATGTCACAAGCTGCGTTTTTTTGGTCTTATTCACTTTAACAGAGAGAAAAAAGTGAGGCTGGTGAGGGAACGACTCTTCATATCTGACTAAAACACAAGTCATAACAGGAACAACTTGTTTCGTGGCCATTCCACAACATTACATGTAACTCTTGTAGGAAAATCATCAACTTCATGGCCGCAACAGTGACGTCGCTTCATCGCAGCAGCCTGCTGTTGATTATTTTCCTGTAACTGCACGCCCTCAAGTGCTGCATGACCGTAAAAACATTTGCTTACTTTTCGGCAGAAAGAATAAAATTATGAAAATGCTGGTGGTTCTATGTTTTTTTGATAATCTGTAAAATATTGTAGCACAAATAATAGTTTAACAGCTTCCTGAAGCAAAATAACTGCAGTCCTCCTGTATGTAATTGAAATTCGAAACGCATGCTTATAGATTACACCTGTAAACATACAGTAAACAAACAGACATTCCTTTTTTTTAAATCAGCGTTCCAGTTCCCTTTTTTTTAACACTTCACTAAAACTTCGGCTGCAGAGTTTAGCAGATTCGGCTATTTCACTTCCTGCAGTCCTGCATGATTAATGAACCCTATAATTGTATTCTTCTCTATAGCTGATATCCCTAGAGATCTGGGAAGAGGTAGTGTGTGTGTGTGTGTGTGTGTGTGTGTGTGTGTGTGTATGCACGCTAAAGCAGTGATCCATCCTGAAAGAGGAAATGACCTATTTTAGTTCATGCTGCATTTTAAGCAGGAATAATTGCTAACAAATTATGAAGCTTGCTCAGATTCAAGGGAGCGTTCAGAGCAAAACCTCAGTGATTTGGTGCGTCGGAGCTCGGCTTATAAATACGGGAATTAATAATGTAAAAATTGGTGCCTTACAGTAGGAACAGCGCACTAACAGCGTCTTGCTTTAATTGAAATCAAACGTAGCGCTTATTTATATAAAAGTGCAAAAGATGTACGTGATTGCGGAAAAAGAATCAACGATGTGATGAAGTTCCCTCGTTTTAGTTCAATCATGGCCACATTACGATTGAACGAAAACAAGGGAATGAATTAGTAAAACGTACTCTCAGCGCTGCTGTTGTAGAGAATTGATCAACACCTTCTGACCAATCAGAATCCAGAATGGTGTAAATGCGGTAAGGGTTCCCGGATGATCTCTCACGTTGTGCTAATTTTAAGCAAAGCATTAAAGAAAGCAGTTTTAAAATGAATTCATGAGCGTAGTCTTTAGTCAAAGTGACAGTCGTGTCCTCTATTTTGTTTCTGTTTTTTCCCCGAAGCATCTGTTAATTACGAATTCTGGGATTGATTTCGCCAAACAGGATCCTCTTTCAAATTGAGAGAAAATATCTTAAAAGGACTCACGACAATACGTAGCAGAAGAGGTATTGTTGATCACTGTTGTTGTATATCGGATCCCGTGTATAGTTATGAGGAGGGGAATTTCATAAGCAGCGTGGGATGAAAGCAGCGCGTTCGATTTCAAGTCGCATTTCCTTTTCTTTTTGTTTGTGACGCAGTCGGGGGGGAAACATGGCCTCATTTTCTCTTTGGTGTGAAGGCGCCTTTAGGTAGCATGACTTTAAAATAATCTCTGCTCTTTAGCTCAGCGTGAGCGTCTCGTCTCTGGGTCCAAACAGCCAGATGTGCTGGGTTTAAAGTGAATATACGTGACACAGCTGCATAGTCAGAAGTTCAGCTCTTATGGAGAGTGGTGTGAAAGGAGACACATTTGCAATAGAATCCACTGTAAGTGGTGTTTGCAGTGCAGAGTTGCTCGGAGTCGGTGTGCAGGAGCTGCAGTGGCCTTGAATACCAATGATGACGACGCTCGGAGGATAATCAGCTGCACTCCTTTCACTCTGCGCTCACCGTTCAGGGCCAGATGGTATTAACATTAGATTTTGCAGCAAGGATGTGAGTTTTATTGTCTGTTTCTACTGCGCAGGAACCACAGCAAAATAAAAAAAACTGGTTTCCTGAGCAGGAGTGGAAAATACATGAGCTATTGTATTTCATTACTGTATTATCTTGGCATGTTTGTTGAAATTGGATACTTGTACTCATACTTAACTACATTTCCAAGGACAAAATGTACTTTGAACTCTTTACCTTTTGACTTAGAACTCTCAAAGGTCTTTAGTGGCTGTACGCTACACATCACTCCAACGCGCTCAGTTTAGCATCACAGTCAAGCTCATCAGTGTAGAAGAAAAAAACAATCAGGAATTGTGGCCGTTCATCATCTGCTCACATCTTCTCATGCTACACAAATCAGTAAGTGCTGTAGCTACCAGTGTGTGTTTGAACATGGATAATCCAGCAGCCTGCAGTGTGGAAGCCGAGCATGAGCGCCTCGAGCCCTGCCTCCGTAAAGGTTTCAGTATGCTCGAGTAAACGAAGGCTCGTATATATTGAAGCGTCTCCTTTACGTCCCAACAAGGCATTAACTGCACCTCATGTTGAGCTAATTTGCTAACATTAGCTAGTTAGCGACCGCTTCATACACCTTTTTGAATCAATGCCAAGGAAGCATTAGCAATGCAACACCTAGCTAATGTAACTAGCTGAATTACAAACCTTCACTATCTAGCTAATTTAACTACCTAAATGATAAAATTTAGCTACCTAGCTAATTAAACAACCTAAATTACAAAATGTATTTACCTAGCTAATTTAACTAGCTACATCACAAAACATAACTACCTAACTAATTTAACTAGCTAAAGTCTAAAATTTACCTACCTAGCTAATTAAACTAGCTATAATACAAAACTTAACCTAATTTATCTAGCTAAATTACAACACTTAATTACCTAGCTAATATAACAAGCTACATTACAAAACCTAGCTACCTAGCTAATAATATCACATAACTTGACTGCATAGCTAATTTAACTAGCTAAATTACAAACCTTAACTATCTAGCTAATTTAACTACCTAAATCATAAAATGTACTGACCTAGCTAATATAACAAGCTACAGTACAAATCTTTACCTAGCAAATTTAACTAGCTAAATTGCAAACCTTAATTACGTAGCTAATTTAACTAGCTATATCACAAAACCTAACTACTTAGCTAATTTAATTTGCTAAATTACCAAACATGACGTATATATATATATAATGGCATGCCGTTTAGGAAATCAAGGACGTCAAGTTCCCTTCCATATTTTCAGTCACTGTATATATATATATATATATTGAATAAATTACAAATGGTATAAAACAGTACTTAAGAAAGGAAGTTCATTCCTCCACTGGTTTCGATAAAGAGGATGTGTGGTTTGTGCTTATTTTGTAAAACCCTCAGGCGCCAACAACTATTTGATGAACTACCAGCCCAGTTTCCTGTTGTCTTCTGGGAGAACAACAATTGGAAGCGTCTCATTTATAAAGTTTTCGATTTTCAATGAAGTCTCCGTTAACTTCATTTTCATTCCACGCTCGTCACGTTCCTCTGCACTCCTGTGTTTTTACGCCGCCGGACTGACTGAAGCGAGATGCCGTAGATAAAACGCCCCGGGGGGATCCTCAGCCCGGACATGTCCAATCCATCATTGTCCTGAAGCTTGTGATTAGTTTTCAGCTGCAAAGTCGCAGCATGCTTCATTAAAAGCAGCGTTTAGGCCCCAAATCAGATGTGATGCTCATTGTCAAGTAAACAGGAAGTGCCTGGAGTCCACTGGAGTTGTCACATCCACTGAACACCAGATATCCAAGCTCTCAGGAATTCTGCGTACAGATTACAGCTCACTAGTCAGGAATAAATACAATCTGTTATAGGAAAATAATCAACGACAGGGTGGTGCGATGAAACCGGTTACTTTTACCGCCTTGAAGTTATGAATTACAGTGTACAGAAGTGTTTGAGTCTTATACCAATTTTTATCCATTTCTAGCTACATTTAATGTCCATGAAAAGTTAGTCCATGTTGTCACTTACCGCAGCCATAATTAATATTTTCCTCAGGCAAAGAAACTGCAACAGGTCCTGAAGTTCCAGCTTTACCTCTGACTGTTATAAAGCGCTGACATTAATGTTAAATAAACATCTCCTCAAAGAAAAACCTCACCATATCAGCGATCTTCACTGCGGTCAGATCAGTCGCGGCAACAGATCGGCTCATTTTAGGCGGAGATGCGTTATAACCGAAGCGGGAAATGTTGGTGAGTTTATATTCTGTCGTATTTATTATTTAAGACGAAGTTGTGGCCTCGGTCTTAATAATTCAGGTTTTGGATGTTCATCTCTCTCCATTTTTATCAACAACAAAGAAAACACAATAAAATGTTTTACAGTGTCAGTGAAACGCACCGCTTGCTCAGAAGCGACATATGGCACCATCTCTAAAGCGTGTGCTGAGCCGTGGAAGCAGCTCCAGCGAAATTATGAGCAGTGCCGTGAAACGCCTCATTGGTTTACGTTGATGAATGCCAAATCTCATTCATTAGCATGCAGGAGCATCTGCTAGTGGTTCAGGCTTCACGCTGGTCCCCATAATCCCCTGAAACATGCCCGCAAAGCACTTTAATCCCGAGTCAGAGCAAGGACACCAGGCTTTATGACTCGACTCGGGCTTCTGTCAGACTCACGTGCAGGGTTTGATTTGTTGGAAGCTGGTGTGGAACGCTCCCATTGTCATGCTGATACAGGAAAATAATGTGTGATAATGAGCACTGTTAACATCCTGATTATTTTCCTATTTAATATTTTTTCCTGCATTCCTAAAATGTTTAAATGGGCGGCAGAAGCAGAAGGAACCGATATGGAAAACAGCCATCACTTATTTTTATTTTATTGACGAATGACCGTTTTCCAGTTGTAGCATCTCTCTGTGCTTTTTTTTTTTTTTCTTTTTCTTTTTTGTCTGTTTAATAATATATTTTTCATGGTCGTTATGCTCTTAGATATGCTTCTTGTTCTCTGCAGTTCTTAAGTATGCGGAATGTTTCCGTACGTACGCAGCGCGGCTGGAAGCCCGAGCCAAATTTCCTACAATTTAATAACCACCCTCAGAAGTGTATATGAAACAAAGAACATCATATTGTATTTTTTTTTTTATCCGTTTCTAGCTACGTTTAATGTCGACGAATCAAGTTGGTTCTTCAGTTTAGAGCAACCATAAACGGCCCTTTCATCTAAAAAAAAGTATTAATACACAACTTGTCATCTTACCAAAAAAAAAAGCCTAAAAGCTTTGTGATGTTGGAAAACGTACAGCTGCTAGAGAACGCCGAAACTGGGTACATTTATTTACAGAATTCCCAGGATTCACACTGGGATGATGTTCGACATTCCACTTACTGCCAAAGTCCAAATATATTCTTTTTGAAGTATATCATAATCATATCATATACATGGGGTATATCGTAATGGTGCTATAGACTACAAAGTGCTGAATATTTCCATTGGAACTGTCTTTCAGCTTCAGCCACTGAACCGTGACAAAGAAATAAACATCTGTTTGTGTAATATCGTCCTTCTGACATATATTTGGCTTGTTTTTTCATGTTAGATTAAAGAATGGATGCATCATTTGGCCTGTGTGGTGGAAGCGCATAAACGAGATGAATTGGGAATTATTTTATTATTTTTAATAAGTATTATCATTTTGGTGAATAGAAATAGCATTCCAGTTGTAAAATTCCGGCTGAATTAGCTACGGATGTATCGTGTTCCTAATGGCAGGTTATATTTATAGAGCTTGTGGATTGTCGTGAAGATTATAATACCCTGCACACACACACACACACACACACACACACACACACACACACACGCACACACACACACGGGTCTGATGAATGCGATCATCTCCGACAGCCAGTGATAATGCTAATGTGTGTTTCAGTGCAGGCCGGAGGGTTGAAGGTGCTCGTTTAATACAACATTAACTTGTAAATTGCCGCAGAACAGGTGCAGAGTTTCCCGAAGCACACATCACACCAACATTAAAAGCAGAAAGACAGATCCATTTCCATGCTGGGACTTTTTCGCGTCAGGTAAAGTAGCGTCTCGATGATATCAAGATCGTCACAGATCCTCAGAGCAGCACACCATAACGCAGTTAAGCCAAGCTTCGTAAATGAAATTGGAATTAAGATGACGAGGCTCGTCTGCTGCCACGGAGACGCTGGGCAGATCGCGGCCTGGAAGATAAAGCCGGAGACATCCATCACTTCCTGTCAGCACTGGATTTATGACGTGAGAGATGATATGGACGTCAACCAAAACATCCAGTTGACACTGTTTGTGTGTGTGAAGTTTTATTTTTTTATTTTTTAGTTTTGACTTAAGCCACAAGGCTGATGTAGCTAACCTAATAATAAAACAGGATCAGGATCAGCATCGTCCAAGCTCCGAGTCCAAGCTCATCTCATCAGACTTACAGATTTAATGCATTCATAATTTTAAAAAATGTTTCCATTCTTTCATTTTTTTTTTTTTTGTCCGCTTCTCCTGTTGATGGTCGTTTTTTTGTTGTTGTTGTTTTGTTTTTTTTTTGTTTTTTTTACTTAAAATCTATTTATTGTCAATGTCCTTAGGGTGTTAAAAAAGAAATAAATAAAAAAATCTTGCCAATTAAAATTTTGGAATATCCTGGAATATCAAAACAGGTGGAAAAGAGGTTAAAAAGAAACAAATGAAGAAAGTTTTGCTTCTGTTTTTAACATTAAATAGTCTTTTATGTTAGTTAACACAGATCTAGTTCATTTGACACGTAAAGCTGGAAAACACCCCCTGCCTGTATACACCTGTCCAGGAGCACGGTCGCTAAATCTGCGTCTAGCTGCATCCCCGTCACCAGCAATAAATGACTGCATCCTTGGAAAAGCGCTGGCGATGTTTATTTTCCGGTTTGACTGCTCTTCTAGTCGTCACGGTTTTCCAAAGCACAGCGAGCGCTCGCCGATTTCACACATATTTCTTCCAGTTTCCAGAGTTAGGGGCGGAGTGAAAGGAGCGTTGGGGAGTGTCTGTAAAATGATTGACAGGAGACCATTGTAAACAAAAACAAGCATTCGGACTGTAACAGAGTTAACGTGTGTTTAATCAGCTATGTACTACGCATTTGATACATTTTTGTAATGTTTTACATATTCTCTTGGTTGTATGTACACATAAGGACAAAATGACTATTCTGCCTTTAAATCCTGAGTATAGGCGCTACACACTTTTACTCTGCTAGTTTCCTTCTATGTCTCTAACTTTACCGTGACTGATGCTTACTGAGGATTTTACTGTGATAACTCTGATGTGCAGTGACGCAGAACGCAGGAGTGGGAACGGGATTGTATTCTGTCTGATTCGTTCCTGCTGCACACCAGCATTCACTGAGGTTAGAGAACAATGGAACAGTGTGGGTTCTTATAATGCATGTGTGTGTGTGTAGACGTATGTGTGTGTGTGCTGGGGGGGATTTTAATCTGAGTCAAACCCAGCGGAGCACGTTCAGGTGAGAGGTGATGTCCTTGCGCAGCATTGCTGCAGAGATGTAATTGTCCTGTCGGTGTGAGTGACGCGTACAGGAGTGCGAGAGGGACGTGCGAGAGGGACGCGTACAGGAGTGCGTGAGGGACGTGCGAGAGGGACGCGTACAGGAGTGCGTGAGGGACGTGCATGAGCGACGCGTACAGGATTGCGTGAGGGATGTGCGTGAGCGACGCGTACAGGAGTGCGTGAGGGACGTGCGTGAGTGACGCGTACAGGAGTGCGAGAGGGACGTGCGTGAGGGACGCGTACAGGAGTGCGTACAGGAGTGCGTGAGGGACGTGTACAGGAGTGTGTGTTAGAGAAACATACAGGAGTGTGTGAGGGACGTGTGTGCGTGCGTGTGTGAGTGAACGCTCTGAGGGTTCTGACTCTTCTCATGAATTATGCCCTGGTGATGATGAAGGGTTAATGATGAAGCTCCCTCTGTGATAATGAAGTGTTCTACACTCCTGAAAAAACCTGCCTTAGAGAGACGCCGTTCAGAACGCCATGACCGCGAACGGCGGCGCTCGCTGTAGCTATGGAGACGCTGATGAGAAGATTAATAATTCTCCTCTAAGAATAAAGACGTCTCCTGCCTTCAGATCATTGAAACACTCTCGTCTTTGATTCTCCCGCGCTCTAATCCCTCGCTCCTGTGGGAATCTGAGAGAGCGGATAGAAGAGATCAGTGCCACCCACCATCGCATCCCTAACACGCCAAGCGCAGGATTTCACAGGATTTCATTTACACACGCTGTACAGCTGTTACATACTCTAACATATCCATGGCGCCAGAATTCACCCTTTTTTTTAAATAGCGGGCCGAACGAGGACTGTAATGTCCTCTTCATTACTTAATAGTTTTCTAAGGAGTGGAATAGGTGACGAATACAGCACTCAGTGATGCGATGTTACAGGAAAACAATCAACGATGGGGTGGCGTGATCAAGCGCAGTTCCTGTTCCCATCGATCAGATATTTTATTTTCAAATACAGAATGAAACGTCAAATTTTTTTTTATCTGTTTAGAGTTACATGTAATCTTGTCCAGAGAAACGACTTCCTGTTATAGCAGCTATAAACACTCATTCCTTCTTTTTTCTCTCCCATGAAGTTAATAAGATTAAAACGTTTCTTTCCGTTTTGACACGGAGAGACAACTAAATTGTGTTAGTTATTATAAGAGCTTTAGTAACATTAGTAAAAAATAAAAAAAACACTCAGGACAGCAGTAGAAGTGAAGACGGAAGTAAAATATTTCAGACAAATGTTAAAATGTAGCATTTTAAATCTCATGTTGACGTCATATTGACTAATATTTTTGTAACATAGATGTCATCAGTCAAATATATTCTTAGTAGCGTTTTGTTCCAACACATCTGCCAGACTAGCTTGCTAATGTTTGCATTTTAGCATTAAAGCCTTAATGTTATAGCTTGGTAGCTTTCTAGCTCACTACTACTATTTGTGAAATATGTATACATGAAGTGAATTATTAACATTTTAATAATAAAGTAATGTAAATATTTAATTAATAAAGTAATTAATGAAATAAGTTTAATAATAAATGTTTCATGTTATTTTGTGAGTACTGGCAACAATTTACCAACTTGCAAACAAATTGCACATGCAACATGACTGCCACTAGGGGGCGAATTCTCATCATCGTATCCTAGCTAGAAACTAGACCTAGCTAGAAAATGAGAATTAGCCATGGCTAACATGGGCGTACATTTCTGTTTCATTCTGAACCACGTGCTGAAACAATAAGAAAAGGAACTTTGTTTTGTTTTGTTATGTTTTTTAAAGAAAAAGGACATTTTTATATTTAGTCATATATATATAACTTTCACCCCTGAGCTGAAATGCATCTTTAATTCCCCGCACTGAGTCGAGCCCTGACCTGCTCACCTTCAGCAACACACTGCAAAGTCAGATACAGCAGCGTTCACACAGTCTCACACCAACAACACTCTGAAATGTGTGCGCTCGCTGACAGGAAGGTGGAACCGCGGAGAATCGAGTCAGAATACGCAAAGCCAACAAAAACCCAAACCCTGATTTACTGAGCCGTGCCTTGTCCTTCACGCTTACTGACCCGGAAACTCTGGGAAAGACTTAAAGCAGCACCTGAAAGACACGTGATGAACGTGGGGAAAATATAATGATTTTACATCAGTGCACAAAATAAATCCTATTTAAAAAAAATTATATTCTGGTGCATTTCAGTAATGACAAAATGGAAGCATTTATATCTCAGTCAAGAATCTCACTTCTTTCTTGATACAGGCGCTTATAACCCGGTAAAAACACCGAGGACAAGCCACAGAAATCAATTTTCTCCTTTTATCAAAAAATGAGAATTAGCGCAGAACGGTGAAGGATGAGTTTAATTGCACGTGTACACAGATTATCCTGATTATTCATCCGAAACAAGGCTGCCTTTTTATTATTTTGGATTAAACCCATTTATTGATATGGTTCTATGCTCTCTTTATAACTGTATCTACACTGATTTATATCGTTATTAAAGTTCTGAATTTTAACTTGACTTGACGTGCGTTAGGAGATAACAAGTCAGTCCGGTCTTCAGAGCCGTTCCGTTCTATCCACGAATTAGCATCAGTAGCCGGGTTTCCAGCGCAGGTTCTATGTAGGACCTTTCAGTTGTATCAGAAAGGGTTCTAACTAACACATTTACGAAGCTATTGCAGAACCCATGAAGAACTTGTTTTCAGTAAATCAGTAGTTCTTTCACTTCTAAGTCAGGTAGAAACAAATAAACGTATAAATAACCTCAAGTGCAGAGCCTTGGACCTTTCCCTATTTTCCTGTTTTTCTTTCTCTCATAAAATGCTCCTAATACTCTGCGATAATTCATCTGGTAGCTTGTCGGTTGATGCTTTAAACCCCTTTCGGTGTCAACGGAGCTAATAAACGGGAGTGAGTCAGTGTTGTGATTTGTACTGATGGGAGAAAAGGAACATGTTGAAATGTCTGAACGATCTGAAGCCATGTTCGTGCGGCTGTAATTGCGCCCTCGGATCCACAAAGAGGTCATCCTTGGCTCGTTCATCACGCTCTCGCCCGCGGCTCCGGAGAGACTGAAAGCTGTTTTGCTACCAACAGAGCTGTTTATGGCTCGGAAATGACACGGAATTATTAACGAGGAGCTGCAGCAGAGTTTGGCTCGATGCTTCTGTCTCCCCAGCTGTAGAGCTTTCCTATGTGGAGCAGCATCTTGTATATGTGTGTGTGTGTGTGTGTGTGTGTGTGTGTGTGTGTGTGTGTGTGTGTGTGTGTGTAACAGCAAGGGTCCAGGAGAATCTAATTGAATGTTTTTATACAGGTTTCTCGTTGTACTATGTTGCAACCCAATACCAGAAAATACTCCTCAAATTTCATCCAGAAAATATTGAAAAGAACAAAACAATTCAAAAGCCGTTACAACGATAAAGTAAGAAATAAAACAGTTTGTGTTGTGCTGTTATAAGAAAACAATCGACGATTGTTGCGTGACCCAGTGGTGTTGCCGTTCTCACCCTGGATTGTTTTCCAGAAACAGCCTGAAGTGGTTTATTCTTCTTATACGTATATACATCAATTATACATTATTTTAAAATGAATAACAAAACTTCGTCCTTTCGTCTGTCTATAATTACGTTTAGTTACATTTTACGTTACAGCAGCGATAAACGCTCATTCCCTCACACTACCTTTTTTTCTCTTTCATGACGTTTATAAGACAAAACACTTTGTCATGTTACCGAGAAACCACAAAGAGGCGTAAACATGTCCGAGTTTCACGTGAAAGGAAGCTTAGAGTTACAGCTCTGACACTGGAGACTCCTTCCATGAACACCAGCTGTTGCTATAGAAACAATAACATGTTCATTATGTTATATTGTTGTATTGATTGACAGGCACAGACGCCGCGCGTCCTTTACTGGAACTAGCAGACAGATAACAGTCATAATAAGTAATAAACACTAGTAATGAGCGAGCGAGAGAGCGAGAGAGAGAGAGCGAGAGAGAGCGAGTGTTTCAGTCTCCATCGCCTCTCGGTGTTTTGCTCTGCTGAATCAGTGTTGAAATTATTGAGTGTACAGTAGATTATTGCTTCATGCTTTGTCCTCCTCCTGAGCAGGATTTTTACTGGGTCAGCCTGGAGGATGGAGGATTTTATTTATCCTCAGACCTGCACTGAATGCAGATGACCAGCCATTAAGCAGCCATTGCGCTCGCTGGGTGTTGTTTCATTGCTCATGTCATTTCTCAATTAATCTTAACTGCATTTTTTTTACACAGGCGAGCCACGGAGGTTTGACCCGACATTCAGGGGGCCCGTCCATAACAGGTAAAAGAATCGTTTTATTTATTTATTTACTTACTTACTTATTATAGATACTTCATGATGTTTACAGTGTAACACAGTGACACTACCGGTATCTGTATCTGTTTAGTGCTACATATATTCTATATAACTATATCTGCATTCGCATTTAAATCCAAAGTGGGCGTGGCCTACACCAAAAGAAGGGTTTGTTTTTTTTGGGTTCATAGTGTGTGACTTCTAGCTGTGAAAGTTCCTCAACCTCCACTATGTCAATACGGCTCAGCACTAGTCTATACATTTAGTTGATTCCGTTTCCCAAAGTACAGAAAATTCCCTAAAACGCTCTCATGAATTTCCGTTGCGTCCTGCTGCGTTCCTGTTTCCTGTTTACATCTGTATTTGTTTTCATTTACATCATTTGATCAATCTGAATAATATGAGTGGTCACATTT
>JAQQZR010000018.1:15652047-15667587 GCA_030068235.1 Notoglanidium macrostoma
ACTGACCACATAACAATCTTTAAAAATATTTTGATGGTATGTTTTTTCACTCTAATATAAGTTCTATTTAATCTAATTTAATTCAATACAATAATCTATAATTAAGATAATTTCATACAATGTTTATATTCTGTTATTAAAATTAAAAGCATGGTTTAGATTCTTTTTTTTTCCCTGGGACTTAGACAGAAATGACAACAATATTTAAAACATTTTGATATAAATTCTACAATGTTTTAGTTTTATTTTATTTTAAGCAAACAATTATAATGGTAGTCTAAAATGATAGGATATTCATATTCATATTTAATGTTTAGATTCTTTCATAAAAATAAACATTAGTTAAATATAGCTTTAGTTTTTTCTTTTTTGGAGTCGGTTTGTTTTTTGCTTTTTTGTTTGGTTGGGTTTTTCTTTTTCTTTTTTTAGTTTTTCCTGTGTATTATGGATGCAGCTTTGACTGGAACCAATTTTTAATATCTTTCTTCTCTTAGTTGTGCTTTTTCCTACTTTAGAAAACCACAGGCCAGTGTGGATGATGTGCTTTAATATTGCATTTCAATGAAGAAAAAACACACGTCTCGAGGTATATACGTCAAATGCCTGTAGGGAAAATGTTGGGTGAGGTGCATGAGCACATAAACAAGACGGGTATTGTCTGAAGATGGGGAAAAGTAAAGCGTATGACGTCACCGAGTTGTTTACCAGCCTGAACTCCTCAGGTTTTTGTATAGTGTCCTCAGATTTCATGCTGAAGTATTGTGTTTTATCTGTCGAGATGTTGAAAGATAAATGACAGCCAGTGATGACGGTGTTTCCAAAGATGGTGACACCACGTCATGAGTTAATAGAGAAAGACTGGCCAAGATATTGTGGTTACGTTACAGCCTGTAACATCTCATTCACATGATTAACTACACACACATGGACATTTTATCAAAACCCATACCACACACATACGCACGTACACTTTTTTATTTCATGTAAGATCACGTCTTTTACCGCCCTTTCCTCAAAAACCTTATTATTCTTATTACAATCCATATTAAAGCAAGGCTTTAGTAGCTTTTCTTATTTCTCACACCATTGCTTAGTGTTGTTAACATACTTACTGTTACTCTCATTCACTTTACGACTTAAAAGAACTTGTTATAGTTTTGACTGCTTGTCTTTCTCAGATATCGTGGTACGTTTAAAGGAACTGTTTACCAAAAAATGTACTCGATTAAATCTAGATAACATTTGGGTTTTTTTGCATATTTAGATCTAAACTGTTTTAAACGAGAACAAATGTTTCTGGGGGAAAAATCAATACACAAATCTAATAGGAACTACAGTATATTGGCATCTGAATCTTCAAA
The DNA here is from genome assembly GCA_030068235.1 of Notoglanidium macrostoma. Lineage (NCBI taxonomy): Eukaryota > Metazoa > Chordata > Actinopteri > Siluriformes > Auchenoglanididae > Notoglanidium > Notoglanidium macrostoma. Next base: position 15,653,409 of record JAQQZR010000018.1, read on the forward strand.
CCTACACCCATACAAACTTTAGGCCACGCCTCCTACCTGAGTCCGATCCTGGTGTGACGTGGAGAAGAAGAAAGTGATTCCATGATTCCATGTCAGAAACCAGACTGACAAGATCACAAGTGAGTCAAGCGTGATTTACGGACACAGCGTACGCAGTGCTAAACTGCTAACTATAGCTATAGCCTTTCATAACATGTTAGCGTCATAGCTCCAGTGGTGGGAAAAAAAGAACTTTGAACACTAAATGTTTTGATTAATGTTCAGTAGGAGAAACAAGTGTAAATGTCATAATTTGGCAATGTTTGCTTCACGAGAGAGAGAGGAAAAAAGAGAGGCTAGTGAGGGAACGACCGTTTATAGCTGCTATAATGTAAGGGAGAACTTGTTTTGCAACAATAAATTTATCTATAAACAGATGAAAACGAATATATACGCATATATATATATAAAACGCTATAATAGAATGATTCGTAAAGTTGTATTCCTTTTACACCACAGTAAATTTCCAAAGCTAGAAATTTTTTAGTTATTACAAAAGAAAATACAAAAGAAAAGTCCTTCACGTCAATGAGATTAAAACCCTTCTGTAGTGTGAAAAGCTTAACCACACTGATGGGACTTTTTTTCTTTCCCAGACGTTCATTCATTCATAAGGTTTTGGATGGCTAGAAGTGGGGGAGTGGTTGTAGTGCATGTAACTCAACACTGAGGGTCTGGGAGGTGAGGGGTCTCAGAGCTCCACCGCTCCAGCAAATAGACTCTGACAGGTCGATCTGGGGAACGCTGTGGTCATGTTTCCTGAAACCTGTGCTAAAGCTTGATGCCAGAGGAAAAGGAAAAGAAAAAACTCTTAAATCAATGCATGGCCGAGCAGCAGTTCTCCACACACTCCCAACTGAATCACGACGTTATACTGTATACACGACGCTGGCAGAAAGTTGCATTACATTACGTTACAGCTCTCATTAATCATATTCACTAATAGTCACGAATTTTCATTCAGTCATTATGCAGGAATTTCATCTTAAAATATATGATGCGTTTGACCTTTTGGGATAATCACTTTTTATTTTGAATGCACCTGAGTTGAATTTGGAAAATCACAGTCTGAGGTAGGTTTTTTGTTGTTGTTAAATTTCTGTATGGGATTTACATGACGTGTTGGTGGGTGGGGGTAGATTACAAATTGTAAATCATCAATTGGGCATCAATTTGATTCATCATATGAGGTACGTTCTGGATTTGCAAAGTCATAGTTTGAAGTAGATCGCAACCTTTTTTTAATTGTATCATGTGAGCTAGATTATGGATTTGCTAAATTATAATCTAAATTAGATTATGGTTTTTTTTCTATTCATCATGTCAGTTTCACGTATTTAAGATTTTGCCACATGAAGTAGATTATGGGATTGATCAACTGATCATATTCTGAGATGGATTAAAACATTTTTAATTATCAAATGAGGTAATTATGGATGTGAATGTAGTAATTTGAGGTATATTATAAATTTTTAATTAAAATCTCAGGTAGATTATGTTTTTTTTTTTAAATCATAATATGAGGTAGATCATGATTTTCTAATCGTCACGTGAGATATAATCTGAGGTAGATTATTTTGGAAAATCATAAACTGAGGTACATTACAAGGTTGATTTTTTAATCATTTGAAGTAGATTTTTAAATTCATCATGTGAGGTAGATTATTGATTGGCAAAAAATAAGTTATGGATTTGTATTTACAGAAAAGAAAAAAAGTTCAATCTAGAGCCCTTGCAGAGAACTCATAAGGTTCTACATAGAAACAGAGTGTTTCCCGATCAAAGATAAGACTCTAAGAAGCTAAGAACCCTCTGTAAGGATCCCTTGGAGAACCCTTTTCTCGAGGAGTGATTTAGAGATTTATTTGCAATCATTATATGAAGTCAGTTATGAGACGTGAATGACACATTTCTAAAATCATGACGTGAAGTAGAGTTTGTCCACCTGAAGAAGGATGAGAACCTTATTTGGGTGCTTTTGCGTGTCAAGGGGCCACAGGCGTTAGATCCCATCAACATCCTTGTGGAAGAGGAAATGGAGCCGATGACAGCTTTCCATAGAGCAGCGGCCACCAAGCCACTGCTATCATGCTAGCTAAAGGAAACAGATTATTCTGACACGGAAGTTGTACCCAAAACACACCCACTTCAGCCTCTAAGCTCACGGGGTCTCCCTGCAAATACGGCCTTTTGTTTCGGCGCCACTGAGAAGTTTACCTAAGAGTGACGACTCCTCACTTCCGGATGTTTCCTCAGATGACGTTACTAGTTTGCGCTGCTGCACACCACCTTTATTCATGCAGCCTGAAACACGTGAATGATCCTGCTTCATGGTGGACAATATGAACAAAATTCACACCAAGCTTTGACAAGGCTTTGCTTTCTCCTGCACCACTGGGAATCTCTTTGACGAGAGGATGCCGTCTAGACATGGGGCTTTGAAAATCCCTTCTGTCCCAGAGATATTCCTTTAGTTACTCTCTAACTTAACCCTAAATCTAGTTTGTTATGATCTTTGACCCATTTGCACGGAGTTATCCTGCTCTGCTTGCTTTTCTTGCTCTCTTGGGTCTCAAAGGTGCAAGCCCAGAGGAAACGTCCTGAATGTGAGCAGCAACCTCAAGATCCTTTCATCTTTCCAGCTTCGAGTCACTATAGTCGGGGGAAAATAATCTGAATATTTGCTTCTTTGGTGTAGCAACAATCACTACTGTTCCATTACATCAACACTGAATGAACCTGGCAGCTAGCTAGCCTAAGCTAATCTGACAGAAGTTTTGGAAGTACTTTGAATGGTGAATCGGCATGACAGGATGTTTAGGTTTTAGAAACAGGTACACTCCTAAATCTTTCTTCTATTCACTGTTAATGCTAGCTAGCTGCTAGCATAAGCTAATCTGTAATAATAATGATGGTTAATATGCCGGGATATATTGAGTTGGTTGGCTATTACAAGATAACATGGCAGGCTTACTATGAGGATTTTAGGCCATATTCACACATATTAATCCTTACTGCAAATGCTAGCTAACTTGCTAACATAAGATTCTGACAGGATTTTTGTATGTTCTGTTCATAAATGTTCAAAATCTTCACTGATAATGCTAGCTTGTTGGCTAATGAAAGCTACCATGACAAGATTACTGTGAGGATTTTAGGAAATATTTATAGACATTCGTTTTTGCTGCAAATGCTAGCTAAATCACCAACATCAGCTAATCTGACAGGATTTTTTTGTAAATTCTATTAATCTTGTTCATCATTTTGTTCATCATCTTCACTGCTAATGCTAGTAAGTTGGCTAGCTAGCGTCACTGCTAATGCTAGCTAGTAATGTAAGCTAACATGACGTGATTACTGTGAGGGTTTCTATTGTCATTAATAAATGTTCATAATCTTCACTGCTAATCTTTGCTAGCTGCTAGCATGAGCTAACGACAGGATTTTTTTGTCATATCTTTAAATGTTTTTTAACTTTACTGAGAACACTAGCTAGTTTGCTAATCTAAGCTAACTTGACAGGATTACTCTGAGGAAGTTAATATTCATAACCTTCACTGCTAATGTGTGCAGGCTGGCAACCCTAAGCTTACTTAACATGATATCTGAGTAATTCTCTTTTTAAAGCTACTTTTGATGGCTTTTTTTAAATCATTTGAAAGTTTCAAAGACATGACCCTTTAGTTATGTACAACAGGTGTAAGCTTGAGTGTGCTGCCCCAAGGAGAAGCATTTGTACCCCTAAAGGTGCGGTGTATTCCCTTCTTTTCAGGTAGATTATAGACTATTACATTAACATTAACAGTTCCCGACAGGCCCTCCAAAGACCACACATATCAGGGAACATATCTGTTTCCTGAAAATAATAATAACAGAAACTGATCAGGAGTGATTTGCCAAAAAAAAAAAAAAAAAAATCCCAACTCTTCAGGTCTCTCTACCACCAGTGAGACACCTTTTCACATCACTCTTATGCAATAACAAATACTCAGACTACTCCGGATTTGCCACAAAACCGTTGTAACATGCCAAAGCAAACATTAGGAGAGTCACAATGGGAGTCTGGCTGTACATCATGTGTAAATGGGAACGAAATCATGTAGATAAGTGAAGTTTACACATACTTGTTCCTCTCACCCTTCCCGATTTTGAAAGGTGCGAACATGTCACGAGCCAAAAGGCCTGAAAAGGCATCTTTTTACACCCAGGCAGGCGTGAAGTGGCCGTGCTGCCAGTCATCGTCTGGATTATTCCAGCTGTGGCAACGTGGGAGAGGAAAACTAAAGAGTCTACACCTGTCCCAGAATCCTGTTCACCTCACTGCTGCTGTATGGAGCTGCCGAGCGCATGACATCACCACGCCCGTAAACACACACCTGCCAACACACTCGAGACTTCTGGGAAGGTCTACAACTTTCCTCAAGATGGATTTCTGTAATATTTTTTCCCTTTTTTTATCCAAACACATAGCTAACAACAATTTAATCAATTGGAAATTCAAAGTCTAGACTTGAGTTCTGTATCTAAGTAATGGTTGGCTCTTTGGTTACCAGGACAACCAACCACGCCCACTCAATTTTTTTAATTTTGACAACATCAGCTCCGACAGTTGTGCACCTGGAGCTCACAGGTTTATTTATATATTGTGCTTTTTCTAATATATTATTGTTTCTATTGTAACAGATCGTTCACAGTGACTTATATGGACTTTTGGATTTTTATTTAACGGATATAGAAGGATTCTTCGGTATCAAGCTGTAACTTTACATTTTCTGAAAAGGGAAAGTCTTCAGGATTAAAAACATTGCGTGTAGCATGAAAAGCAGTTTTTATGTCTTAACATCCAACGGTGGGATTTCAGCTTCATGGCTTTTTCTATTTTTGCTATGTGCTTGGATATTTACAAATTCTAGCAAATCCAGTACAGGTGTTTGGTGGAAAGTGCTTGGACCCCTACAGAAACTGCTGTTTTTCAGTGCAAAGGGCTGCGAATTTCTTTTAATTCTGAGTAAATTTGGCTTGAAATTGTTTGCGATGTTCTTAAAGACAGAGACAAAGAGAAAGGCTCCAGTATTATCTTGAAACGTAAAAGGCATTGTTAAAAAAAACAGCGTCAAGATTATTTCCAGCCGTCAAGCTTTTACGGTAAACAAACTGCCCGTCTTATGAAAGTTCGTGAAGAACCCTGATTTAAGCTGTCATTGACGAGTGGGATGCGGCACGTGTGTGCTTTACCGGGGTTGCTTGACCTGTTGACCTTTTGACACATCTTATCTAGTAAATCAGGCAAAACCTAGGATTTTTATTTACTCAAATAAATAGCTTGAATAATCTCGCACTATTCATTTGGAATAAATCATTGCAAAACCTAAGGTTCTGATATAATTTCAGATAGAATTTGTTCATTTTTCCACATCTGACATCAGCAGTGATGACTCGCTCTTAAGCACCCTTGAGAGAATCCCTGTGTGGTTTAAGCAATTTAACCCATTTTAGAATGAATAGGGTTAATTTTTTTAAATCCCCATCACCCAAAGACAGGCATAAAAGCCTCTTCAAACGAGGAAACCAATCTTTCGGGGATCGGACTAGACCGAGCGAGCGTTTAAGCGGGCCAGCGAGCCTTCCCCCATCTCACAGACGCTCAGCCTGATGTTCGCTCTTCATGCTGGGCCTCTAATTATTTCATCGTGTAGCAGGAAATCCTACCAGGCCTACATAAACAGTGCTGGGAGGGGGGTTATACTTCTATAGCAGAGCGCTGGTGACATCTGACATGCGAGTGCCCCCCTTCCATCCGCTAAGCTACTGCCCCAAACACACCCCAAAACCCAGAACACCGGCCCTCGGCTTCTTTCCTTTCAGAGGTTAAGATACCCGAGTCTTTAAGTGCTCGAGGTTTAAGAGGTCGAGGCTTTTGTGATGCTGAGGTCTGAAGTGCGAGGCTGTTTTAATGTCTGCCAGACGGCAAGACGCAATTTAACGTTTTCTTTAAATCTTCACTGCTCTTTATTTCTTTGACTGTGAAATGCAAATCTTGTAAAACTAGATACCGTGCTAACCGCCGAGTCATCTACTGTATTTTTCATAACCGTGTAAATTGTCTTGTGGCCTGAGACATTGTTATTGTTTTTATGGCGCTGATTTTGAACTATATTTATTCATCACCTATTTAGAGATAATGATTTTAATTTCCATACACTTTCTTAATCACTTTTCAGTTATGCAGAATAAATATTTTAACACGAGTTGAATTTCTTACACAGATTTACAGTACTTTTATATTAAAAAAAAAAACCAAAAAAAACCTAGTGGCCATTTCAAAGGAGCTGTAGTTGTGATGAAATAAGCTTGAAGACCTCCAGTCACATCCCATATGCAAATTATAGATTAAAGTTTACATCAAGTCAAATTTATGGCTGTTTATAGCTGCAAACAAAACTGAAAACTGGAATTAACTTGTTTTTTGGATGTTTAACAACATTAAATGGATAAAAAAAGTGCAGTCAATAAAGTTAAATAATGCAAATTGCTGTGGTGTAAGCGCAATAAACCATGTCAGAAAGTGCTGGTAAAGGAAAATAATCAACTTAGCAACCTGGTAACATCACACCAGGTCATTGTTTTGGTGATTATTTTCCTATGACAGCATGACACCGAGTCTTTCAGCCCTTAATTGTAATGAATAAATAAAGATAAAAGGTTTCAAGGCATTATTTAATGTGTTTATAAAATTTCACAACTTGAATTTCACTATTTATTAAAAAAATAACATCAACGCTAACAACTTCCAGCTGATAGTAAATTAATAACTGTACTTTTGATGCATTATTCACGCTCACATATGTACAGCTTTAGCAAAAACATTTCAGTAATTGAGTAAAAGTGACTCAGACATTTGGAGCTGAAGGTGAAGGTGTACGATTTCCTCTCTTGGCAGCGGCGAGTATAAATTACGCCTCGTGAACTTTCTGCAGGTATCCAGCATCCTTACATACTGTGTGCTTTCCTAACGGGCTGCTCACACACACACACACACACACACACACACACACACACACACACACACACACACACACACACACGAGAGAGAGGCTGTGATCGCTCACTGACACCGGCTAATGAGACATGCAAAGTCTCAGACATGCAAGATGGAGTGTACCCCCCACACACACTCACACTCACACTCACACACACACACACACACACACACACAGAGCTGACACAAGGGCAAGGTGGAGCACGCAGTTTCCCCAGTGCCAAAACCACTCCCCGATGTGCCAATATTCAAACCTCTGCTAGACCTAGACAGTGGAGAAGTTTGATTGACAGCCACTTCAAACGTCTGCAGGTTTCTATACATATATCACTTAGTGTGGATCGTCTGAGGATCAACAAATGCAGACATCACTGCTTGCACCTTGTAGAACTTACACAAACAAATGGATCTTTATATTTTTTTTACCCGAGGCACCAGATGAGTTCATATCAGCTTTAAGTACACACACACACACACAAGCATGAAATATATTTCAACTGAGCGCAGAATATCCACCTTGATAAACGTCCATGTTACTACAAGAAATTACGTTTGTAAACGTCTGCATTTCTATTTATTATTTACTTCCACGAACCTGACATTATCCATCTCCGTACTTTTTGTAGAGCTTAGATTGCTTGAGTCAAAATTCCGCCCTTCATTTAAATCCATGAGCGCCGGTGATCCGTGAGCGCTGAGCCACCTGCAGAGAGCACATACATACGTGCGTCCTTACCGATATAATTATGAATGCAATTCTAAAAAATGTAGGAATGGAAACTTTGTATTTTAAACCGAATTCACAAAATCCAAGAATTTCTTACAGACAATAAATTGAGAGAAGCTCGGGTTACTGTCGTCTTACAGTTGTACATGTCGTCCCCTTGGTCTCCGTGGTTTCCTCTGGGTTCTATACCTGATAATGTAATAATGCTTTCACTGCGTTGTTAGAACACGGTGGAAAGGTTTGTCTTGAAAATAAACATCGCAGGAACATTGTAAGAATCTATTGAAAAAGAAATTGTTAGTCACGCGTTCGGCATTGGCAACATCGATACGTGAATGGTGGGTGCCAATATTTACAGATCGTGATTCTGGAAAAACAAACAAAACGACTAAATGCTGCTTTAGATTCCTGTTCTTTGGTGACAGTCGTGGAACTCGATGTGGTCTTTTGTTGCCGTAGCTCAGGGCTGCGTGTAGATGCTCACCACGGCTGTAAAGAGTGGTTATTTACGTTTTGGGCTCTACGAGACGCTGGAACAGCTTCAGAGCTCCTTGGCTCTTGGATCTTTGGATTCTAAACTAAGAAAGCGTGATGGAGCCACTGGTGAGTTCAACAAGGTGGGACGACTCCAGGATGCCTCTCTAGTCAGCTTTAGAGCTTTGAAACTGTGAAATGTCGAGCTCTGGGAGAGGCACGGATTTGAGTCTCACGTGTATGAGCAGACAGACAGACAGATGGCTTACACTAATCTGGCTTTGCCTACACAGGCTGCGCTCAGACACGGTGAACAATGTGGAGATGGAGCAACGGTAAGCACTTTCCCGTTCCACAAACACAGAGCAGACGTTTATGAAGCGACCGTCTGCGAACTGTGAGAAATATTTACCTCGTTTATCACCAACCGCCATCTGTCAAAATAGCTTTCGGAGTCGACGGCATGCCTCGGCCTGAGCCCGACAGCAGCTCCTGATCCGAATGTCAGAATATACTCGCTTCTGATCACTTCCTCCTTCACTCTGAAGAGACACTGAACGGGCAGATGAAATAACAAAACAAAGAAACAAACAAAAAAACAAACCTTCTAAATATGAATTTGGAAATCGAATATTTCAGAAATGTCACGTCCGTCCCCTCACGTGTGTTTGGACAGTAACCAGTACCAAGCTTCAGATCATTTTTAAATTCACGTTCGATTCTCATGCACATCTCAATGGTTACATATGACTCCTGAAGCGTCTTTACCATGAGAGCTTGCAAACAGCCACAACAAGATAGAAGTGTTCTCCATTCTGTGCAGATTTTAGATTACACACACACACACACACACACACAGCCCATATTTACAGACGGCACACAGATAGAGCTGCTGAGTCAGGGGTTTGTCTTCTGTCTGTGCCTGCATGTACAGCTCGTGCTGACAGATACACCGATAAAGCTGCATTTCTTCTTTTCGGATCCAATGCTTTTAAAGTTGCAACATTGTGAGATTAAAATGCCGTCTTTTTACGCTCCACTGAGCTCCACTCACCGGGGCTCCACTGTCAATAAACATTTTAATCCCTTTTATCATGCATTAGCAAACTAACTTTCGTTTTTTTAGTATCATAGTAGCAGAGATGCTAACGAAAGGTACTTAATGTACACAGCTTTCCACGAAATTCCAACATCGTGAATAAACCAGGACGTCTGAGGTTTGCAGCTGTAGGGAAGCTTATAGCAATCAGTTTGGCATATCTGAATCACCAGGGGTCTGGAAAGATATCTCTAACATACATTTATAGCGTTAAACATTAGGCCACGCCCCCTACCTGAGCATGATGCTGAGGAGGAAAGCTTCAAGATCATCAGCTACGACTTTTTATTAAGATTTGCGACGTCTTTTTGTCCATTTTAACAAACGCGGTGGATGAAATTAGCTCTACCTTTTTTTTTTTTGTATAACGTTTAACTGTAGTTCTCTCTTCTGTTAATAAGTAAGAAAACGCAGCTTGTTATGTTAAAGTTCCAGCTTTACCTCTGACTGTTACAGCGCTGACGCTGGAGACTCCTTCCTTAAATATTCAACAAACATGTCCATGCATACAGAAAACTTCACTGTCACAACAACTGTATGTTGTTACTATGGAAACGATAACGTATTAGAATAGGCGACTTTCCGATCAGTAGTCCAACGTCTTACCCACTGAGCTACCATTGAACCCCCCCCCAGTACACAGTACTTTTTTTTATTTTCATTAAAGAACATGCTTTTTATGTATTTCTGGTCACGTTTAATGCCGTAGAACGTCCACGAAGCAAGCTAGTTCCTGTTCTCGCTTCCGTTATAGCAGCTGTAAACAGTCGTTCCCTCACCAGTCTCTGTTTTTACTCTTCTCAAAGTTAACAAGACAAACACCAGCTTGTCATGTTACCGAGAAAACGCAAAACCTCTGTCCTGAAGATGTCTGAAAAGTTACAGCTTTAGCTCTGACTAATATAAAGCGCTGGCGCTGGCGCTGGAGATTCCCGACAGAAAACCTCACCATAATTCACTCACCGATTACGCGCATTTTAGAAATCCGTTTATGAGCAGTTATACGAAAGTAGTCAACGTTAAGGTAATAAAAGTGACTCTACTTCATCACGCCACACCATGGAGTGTTTAATTCCTTCAGTATTTCAGTATGCGAATGTTTTCTGACGCACTCCCTGGGGGCGGGGCGTGTACGACTGCCGGCTTTTCCAATTTTCATTTTCATAAAAATCCCACGATGAGAGTAAAAGTGTACAGTAAGCAATCCTGCTTTTTCTGTTGTCTAATGATTTTTTTAATATATATATATATATATATAGATATTCTTTTTTAAATGTAAATGATAAAAAACAGGCTTTTGAGGGAAGGATCAGACGAGGCATCGTGTTCATGCACCACTAAGGCTTTTATTTTTTAAACAATAATAAAAGCTTGCACTGAAATGCACTGCGAAATGCCTGTAATCCGTTCGTTCCACTCAGCATCACATTCCAGTCATTTATGCAGGTTAAAAGTATACTCAGGGTGTTAGAGCTAAATTACACACAAACTCACCTGTTACTCTCCAGCTGTTTAATGCTAGCATGCTAAATCACATAATAGCCTAGCACTTCCTGTAGTAGCATGCTTATTTTATATCATGTGTGCAGGCTGGGTCTTACACTGTAGAATCATCACCTTTTATAAAAACGTCAAAGAGCACGCAGCGGGTTAACGTTCCCAGCATGACCCGAGTGAAAGAGATTCGGGAATTTCGCGGCTCTGATTTGGCCTTGTTGTCATCTCGGAATTCGGCGAGGGTCCGGCCGCTCCTCACTCAGCATGGGGTCCGTTAGTCTCCCAGTCGCCCCAATCAGACAGGAGCCCCTTCACCGGGGTGGCCCTGCCATCCGGCCCTCTGATTGTCCTGGAACGAAGAGTCATGTCAGGGGGCCTCATCAAACAAATAATAGCTTTAAATTGACAATCAGCGCAGGTGATTAGAGAGGAAAGAGAGGCTCGCTGCTCACATCGATCCTCTATTACACTCACATTCTGCCACCGATAAAACCCCGCACGACTTTCACACCACTTCATCACCACCAATCCAGATTTTAGTTTTGCTTTTTTTTGTCTTTGAAACTTTAGAAGACTGGAAGAATGATTGTCTGTGATTACAGTTTGCGTTGATGATGTGACTGAGGGTTGGGGGTTTTTTTTTTTGTTTTTTTTTTTTGCCTCTAAGGAAACCTCACATCTCTGGCCTGCCTGATTATATTTTGATCAGGAAATAAAAAAGAAGCCAAAAAAAGAAAAGAGAAAAACAACAACAACAACAACAACAGTAACCACCCTGCCTTATTTTCGTGCCTCGTACAGAATCATTTGCCCATCCTTAATATCCATTTCTAATTTCGGATTTAAACGCACCCTGGTGTACGAGGATGTGCTCTTTTGTGATTTTTTTATGCAACAAAATGGCTGACAGGCCGAAATTTTTACGTTTACATGAATAAAATTGTATTTAGAAATCTTTATTAAAGTAACAGATCTGTTCAAAATCATAGCGTAGACATTTTGTGCCTGATGTTTGCTTCAGTAAATCCTGGCCTCAATATTACTGTCTGTCACTTCACCCTGTGGCTGAACACGAGCGTTACAGAGCATCCATCAGAGCGTTACCATCTCGGACAAGCAGAATCACTTTATTTACTTGCTGCTGATTTTCTTAGCAATGCAGAGTTACTGTTATGAAAGCAAATACTGTTATTTTCCTATGACAGTACATCTCAAAGCATTTTATTCCTCTTATAATACAGGAATGTGCTGAAAATTTGTTAGAGTAACGTATTTGTTCTTGTTTTCATTTATGTTATAGCAGCTATAAACAGTCGTTCCCAACAGTGTTACAAAGCTCTGACACTGGAGATTCCTTCCATAACTGTTACATAAACATATTTCTCCTTACAGAAAACTTCATCATATCACTGATTACACGTTTTTTCATGCATTTATGTGGCGCGTCGACCGTAGAGGTCCACGTTACTATGGAAACAATAACGTATTAGAATGAGCGCGTCAATATAGCTAAACCTGTGCTTTGGGGCTGCACTACTGTCAGACCTGCTGTTATAGAAAAGTCATAAGAATCAAGACTTCAACAGCACCGTGGTGTAAATGGAACAAATCCGAGCTGTATTTAACGTGAGTAAAGTAAGCAGAATCAATCGCAGCGTTTCACTCCGGCAACACACAAGCCTGACTAAACACTTCCGAATCTTTGATAGTGTCCTTCTCCCCCCTCCACGAACTGACCCCTTTGTCTTTGTGTCCACAGAGGCTGGAGTGAGACATGTAAGGAACCCGGGAAGCTAACTCTATTATTTTGGTTTGTTTAGGCCATTTAGCGTCCTAAAAATAACCCGTCACTCAGCACCTGTTATTGACCTGTTTCCGCCTATTGCGTGCTTCAAGGCGGGACTGTGGCACAGCACACAGGACAGACCGGGCAAAATGTAAAACAGGATAAAATAAACACAAGAAAACAATTTTTTTTTTCTTTTAGAAACAACTGGAAGACCGAAGAGGCGTTAAAGTGCAGCTTGAGGTCGTGATCTTCACTTCAAAGGCTCCACTGAAAAACAGTTACAGTCACGCTACTGTATCAGAAACAAACACAGACTGAGGTGAAGACAGTGACAAATACTGCAAAGCACTTTTCTTCAGTTTTAATGTGTTTGTCTGTCTTTGTCTGTCCTGTCCTGAAATAACAGAAACGGCTTTGAAATCCTGGACCCGTCAACACCCGTCAGTAGCAGCACCGGCGAGAACACAGCCGGGTATGAAAGATGAGACGAGAGCTTTCTTTCACTAGTTGGCACCGTCTTTTCTTTTTTTTCTTTTCTCGATGTATGCTACTGGGACTCAGATCTGTACACTATTAATTGACGTTTCACATGCGATGCTACAAAATAAGTGCGGCATCACTATTATACGCCCATGTGCACCAATGGGTATTGGCATGGTAACTGGCTAGTGTTTAATAAACAACTATGAAGATATTATAAGCACTGTCAGGATATTCAAATGCGTATAAAACTACTCTGAAAACCCTTCACGTGGTCAAATTGTGTCGTTTACGTTTATGACCCAATATATTGATTGAAAAATGACATTACTGTAAAGAGTTTACAACAGTGTCATCAGGTTCACTTTAATTGCCACCATCAACCACATCAGTCTCGCTCATATCACCTGGGGTAAAAGCCACTTGTGATGTTTGAACACTTGCATCATCATCATCATCTCTTCATTACAATTCACACACTTCAGTGGAGAAATAATCATGATTCATTCACTCACTTTTTCTGTCGGATCAGGTTAGTCTTATTTACAGTGCCTTCACTGCCTTTGTAATGAGTTCTCGTGAGTTTTTCAGCTGACTGTTACTACCGGTGTTAGCTAGTACTCATATTAGCTGCGCAGATGTTTGATGTAGTCAGCTAATATTATATACATGTCCATGAAGGCAGTCCATGCAAAGAATCACCTTACACATATCTGTAAGTGACTCATTATGGAAAGCCAGTCAATGAAACAGATCATGTTTACGTGCCTGTCTAGGAGGAATGTCGCTGATTCTGTTTCAAAATTCATCAGTAATAAACTTCTGCATTTTGATAAAACACAAGCAATGTTTATTCTAGATTTTTTTTTATGTTTCTTGACAGATTTTTTTGGAAGCACGGCATGTAGAAGTGTCTGGCTGAGATTGGGGCGTAGCGAAGAGACATTGGGGGCGTGTCTACATTTACAGCATTTGGCAGACGCCCTTATCCAGAGCGACTTACATAAGTGCTTTGAAGTCTCTATCATTAAATAT
>JAQQZR010000018.1:15667687-15690315 GCA_030068235.1 Notoglanidium macrostoma
ACATAAGTGCTTTGAAGTCTCTATCATTAAATATATTCTGATACTGGCTCATTAGGACCTGGGCTAAGAATACCATCGCACTAAAAACTGTTGGCAAGTAATACAGAAAGTTGTTTTTTTTTTTTTGTCTATATATAAAGACTGACAGGAGAGGCATGCAAACATAGACTACAGTTTTGCAAAGGGTTTTCTCAGCCAGATAACACACTTCTCCTGGTGGCATTGCTTAAACTTTTTTTTTTTTTTTTAGCACGTTCTACATATTTTGTAGGTTATTTGTAATTAAAAAAAATTGAGTATTGCACCTTTAATGTTATCTGACGTTTGATTTTCTGTCATTTTTATTCTTTCCTTTTCAGATACGAAATCTACTAAATTCATGACGCTGAATATCAGTTGTTGAAAGCTGAAGCTGCTGCTCATCTCTTTTAGTTGAAATTTACGTTTAACTTTTTTTTTTTTTTTTTTTTACTTTTTTACTTAAAGTTAGAAAAGTTAACTTTTTCTTAGACTAATTCGTTTTGCAAGAGCAGTCCATTTTTATGTAAATCGGTTATAATCTAAAAAAAAATACAAATAATGAACAATTCGGTCTTTTTTAATTTACAAATAAAATAGATGCTCTATTTTAAGGATAAGGTCTCAACTTTACCGTTCTTTAATATGAAATCGGTTCACTGGTGACAAAAAATCCTGCAAGGAAAAATAAAGAAAATGCTGTGTAACAAATAGCAACAAAAAATGATATAGTTTTATGATATTATACTATATGTCCTGCTCTAATATGAAGTCAAATCGTCGTGCCATTTTTAACGAATATGAACGCGAACTTCAGAAAAAGACATTGTGAAATCAACAGGTCCTAAATCCTAAATCAACATGTCATATCTTGCAAACCAAAATATATAACTCGATAAAAGTTTACAGAAGAATGGAAGGATAGCATAAAAAAAAATAAAAATTATTTTGTGTACATTAGCACTACAATTTTAAGGAAATATAAGGATAGTCCCATATTCTGATATAATATAGGCTCTTGCCAAACACACTAACTTCATGCATTTTAACCCCCACACACGTACACTCATAACTCAATCTGGTAGACGAGCACAGTGCTGGCACACACCACCACCCGAGTGGAGAAGGGCGGTGTAATGTGCGAGCTGAGGGCTGTTTTGAAAGGCCTGCAGCGACATGAAGGATTTTTCCACAGCGTTTAGTCTCGCTGCCATCTAAAAGGGGCCTAGCGTGCCTAGATCTCGCCGAGGCTCGTTCCACCCAATGAAGATGAATAGTCTTTATCAACAGCCCCATCTGAAAACATGGCACTACGCACCGGGACCTTTGATGCAGCTCCTGTATTGCAGTGCCACCGAAATGTCCAACAACAAGGACCTGGCCGTCGGTGCAACAACACGGCCACTGTAGCAATGTTTTCACTCTGTATTTATAGGGGCAGGCGTGCTGGTAGGAGTAGCAGTCAGAGGAAAACTCTAGAAATACCACTAATACACTTTAAACAGTCTGTGTGGTACAGTTAAATTAAACGTGCGTGTTTTGTGCTTTGACATGCTCATTATTTCAATGTTTTATTTGTTTGGTTTTAATCAAGAGAACACTGTTGGTACACTCTCTGAGAAAGGGTTCTCCAGGATTTCTAATTTACCTCAGATTTTGTCGTATAACTGACATCAGAGAAAAAGGTTCTCCAAGGACAAAGAATCTTAGCTTATCAAAAGCCTTTCTTCTTAATTCCAATTTTTATTCATCACATCACCTCAATAACAGTAGCATTATCTGCCTGTCTGAACTAGCTAACTATGCTAGCATTGAATAAAACGCATTTATGTGGTATTAGTTTAGGGTCAGGGTTGCCAACTTTTGCCTTGGAGTTAAGAATGCTAATATTTTTAACCATGGATTGATGCTGTACCCAAGTAGATTGCCTATTATTCAATGATTCCTGTGAGGATTAGCTTAGCAGCTACGTCTAATAGCTAGCTACATAGCTAAGCTTGCTAACCGATGCAGCTACACTTGAAGGAGGCAGAATAGCCAGAAACTGACTGAGACTTAAAATGATTGTACACAAAAGATGGCTGAACACAATGTTAGCTATTTAGCTAGCTAGCTAGCACATTGGCAGAAAGTCGAAAGCCCAAAGACGCAGCGACACTAAAAATGAGATGAGCGAGGAAAACATTTCTCTCAGTTTCCCGTAGAAACCCTAAAACGTCGTAATAATACTTTTAAAACAGCCGCTAACTCACATTTTCCATTGCTTTCAAGATTATTAAGAACCATCAACAGCTCATGAACTAAAAAAAATCAGCTGACAGACTTTTTCAGTTTCTGAAATACCTGAAGGGTCGTCTTTTATAAGGAATCTTCTTTTGATGCTTATTTCTTTTAATGAATGTCTACTTTAAATAAAACCACACAGAAGACATTAGCTAATCATAAGGTGTTGATACACTGTCTGTTTCCACTCATTACACTAATTAGCAGTCTGGCACTGTAATAGTGGCATTTCACTTACATTTGGGATTTTCTTTTTTCTGTTGTGGTATTTTTTGGCGTAATATCTGTCACTTTAATCACGTTATATAGAATCATATTCAACTGTGCATGTATTTGTCTGCGCTCTGTACTGGATACTGCTCATCTTGATGGAAAAGTAGTAAGTAGTATGCAGTACATGAAAAATAAACATTTTGCAGTACACAACAGTTACCTGGATGATATACGACTCTAGTGAAAATTCAGCCAGAGCTCATTTCGCTGGCTACTACATCCCATGATGCAACACGGCTCTGAATATAATTGTAAAGTAAATAAATAAATTGCACGTTTTGGTGTATTTTCTATACTTCTTCTTGGTTTTTAACAGACTAAATTGTCCAACTTATAGCGAATGCTAACTAACTAGGTTTCTAATGTAACTGAATGACATGTTTGCTAGCTAAGACAGATAGCATTTATACATGGCGCATTAGCAAGGTCACAAGCTAGCATTTGCTATTAGCAACTATTTTCTGATTTACCGCCACCAGCCCCCTGTGTGATGTGATGTCATGTGATGTGATGGCGCAGATGTGTTTTTATGAACGGATGTCTAGTACACTGTGCAGCGTGTAGTACATCAGTATGGACTTTCAAACCCAGCCTGTATACATATGAGAAATGAAATTTGGTTGAGACACATATTTGCCATCCAGAGTTTCTTTAGTTTTTGCTTCTTTAGTTTTACGCTTGAGCTATAAGACTAACATAGCTGTCAATTAATGGACGCTCACAGCTGATCCTGACAGCGGAAGACCACATGATGTCCGGCACATGAGTATGCTATATATACAACAAACCGAACATTTAACAGAAAATCTTCTCACGAGATTCAAGAATCAGCTGTTATCCAAGAAAGTTTATTTCACTTAATTCGTCCCAGGAAGAAATCTGTGATATTTTAGAGGTTAAATGATTCCAAAGGGAAACTAATCAGCATATTTTAAAACCTTTTTTTTCTCCTCAAATTTCTCTTTGATAGACAGATCAGATCTCATCTAATCAGTTTTTTTTTTTTTTTTTTATAATGCACAACGAAATCAGAGCGCTTATGATGAATACATTAAAAGTGCATTAGCAATTTATGAGCTGTGGAAGGCGGCGGTTGTTTGTGCATACACTACGGCACCCTGGGAAGTCTCGGGCTCTGTTCTAATTGCACTTGATTGGTTCATGATGCTTTTGTTTCAGCGAACGCTGTCACGTGTACATGCTGCAGATTAAAAAAAGAAAGTGGGTTTCTTTTTTTTTTTTTTGCATATTTGCAGTTAAGTAAGGGCATGAAAGAAGTTCAAATAAACAGTTAAATCAGACAGGAAATGAGAGAACTACTGTAATACAATGATTGTCTTAAAGGATGAGGATTATTTTCTTGTCTTGCTTATAAGGACGGATTTGTTCAGCCAGATTTAATTTAATCCCTTTAAACTCAAATCTGATCCTTCAGCTAATCAAATCTGTGAAGTAAAGCTAAGTAAAGCTAAGCTAACACACAAAATTATATACTGTATAGACTGAACTGTCATTATTTTATCTGATTTATCACCTGATAGTAAATTCTCATATGACACTGAAATCCTTCTGAACATCATATTCACACATCACTTAATTCTTTCTTTAATTACTGTAACACCAATTATTGCATTTCATGTAAGGAATAAAACACTTTCTGTCATGCTGTTAAAGGAAAATAATGACAATGTGGCGTGATTGAGTAGACTTAAAGGTTCATTCTGTAGGATTTTGAGGTTAGCGGAAACAGAGTATATATTCCATAATATATTTCATAAGTATGTCCTCAGTGTATCATAACCTGTAATTATGAATAGTTGTGTTTTCATAAGCTTAGAACGAGCCCTTTATATCTGCATAGGGGGCGGGTCCACCTCTACGGAGCCGCCATGTTGCGCCGCTACAGTAGCCCAGAACGGACAAACCTCCAGAGAGCGCCTTTGCTTGGATGAGGTTCAAGTTGCATTTACATGAACCTGAAAAGTCCTGGTGTTGTGATTTACCTGCACCTTGTGTGTGTAGCAGTGACTACCTGAACACACTGATGCAAAACTGATACACCTTATACACATGAGACGAATACGTAAAAAAAAAAAAAAAAGTCCCAAAGGGCCATCGGTGCACCTTGTCATGTCATAACACAGATCGTATATGGTATATGTATATATTCACTAATGATCAACAGACGCCTGCTTTCGCTCCTGACCTCTTCAGGATGCGTTTCCGTAATCCCTTTCTCCAAAGTCAGTCAGGTCGGGTCAGTAGACGAACCCCCTCCCGTCCACCCCACCACTTTTTCCGTTTAATTTTGCCCTCTTTACTTCCTATGTAATTATTTCCTTTCGGGGGCCGGTGCGTGAAGTCGAGTGAGGGCAAACAGGGAAGGGTCATTCAGCCTCTCGCTCCCTCCTTCCACCCCTCAACCACTTCAGAGGGCAGAAGGAAATTATAGGGGATCGGGCAAATTAGAGCGGCGTGCCAGCCGTCAGCGGGGCCGAGCAGGGCGTGACCCAGGATGACCTCGCAGGTACACAACAGAGAAAGCAGGATCAGAAGGAGGGAGGGGTTTACTGTCTGACTGAGGGATCACTTACACTGAGTTCGACTGGGGTGTTTCTGAAAGCGGAAAAGACAAATCACAGCGTCTACGGGCACTGAACTCTTTCTTGATGAACTTTTCAACTTGAAATAAAATTTAGTCTTTCCCTGTATTTTGTCTTAAGGGTGCACAAACTTTTGCACTCAAGTCTAAATAAAAAATTCAGACCCACTTTTTCAACCTGTATGTCGATGTTATATAATATAAAAGACGCTGAAACTTCAACATGGAGTCTTGTACAGAATAAAACACTGATTCTTGCAGTTATAGGAAAATAATCAGCGGTGCGGTGAACTGATGACGTCAAGTTGATTATTTTCCTAAAGCAGCAAAATGGTTTCTTCCTCTTAAAGGCTACAACAGTCGATACATCAGTGATTACAGTGTTTTAAATGTATTAAAACGCTGCATACGTTTTGTCCATGTACAGTCACATATAATATTCCTCAATACAAGTTCATTCCTGTTCTTGCTTATGGTATAATAAGACCAAAAAAATGCAGTTTAAAATGTTACAGAGAACCCGCAATGAGTAAAATCTATCCAACGTAAAGTTCGCCTCTGACTGTTACAAAGCTCTGACGCCGGAGAATCCTTCCATAAACGTTTACCAAGCAACTTTACAGAACATTTCAGCACATCAACAATTACACACAATGTAGACAATCTGTTTATATTCACCATCCGCTGTACAAGTCCCTGTGAATGAGCTGTTACTATGGAAACGATAACGTATTAGAACGTGCACGTTAATATAAACCTGAATACTGTCATAGCTGCTGTTATAGAAAATTACTCACCGCCTTCCGACCAATCAGAATCCAGAATTCAGCGGCGCTGTGTATAATACGGAATTAATGTTGTGTGATGTTATGTTGTTAATGTTATGGCCTGCTTATCTCCCAATCTAATAACATTAGCCACTCGATTTTATAATCTGCAGCCAGGAGCCAGACCTTCAGGGTGACGAGTAGCACCTGAGACGCCTCGTCTTTAAACTACTGGCTCATCTTGAGCGTAAATAATCAGAGCAACATGATGAGATGCTTTATTTTAGCGTTGTAAACCTGCATCCATGCTAGCTCCAGGCCCTGAAGTGTATCTGTCGCTGGACCTAATAAACCGCATCCATCATAGGCCGAGTTGATTAACGCGCTCCAGATGTTCCAGGCTTCGTGTTTCAGGAGCTCCCGCCCAGAACCTTTGTTGTGATAATGATACAGTACCCAGAATGCAACTGTTTATTTTTGCTTTCTGTCCAAGTACCGTCACGTGCGCTCAGGGATCCTGTGCAAGCGAAGGCCCTCTGAATAAGTAATCGAGCGCTTCAGAAAGGAAGTCGAATTAATCTTTCTGCTCTGTTCATTCTACTTCAGCTCCTCCACACGCCGATAATTGTAAACTGCTGTGTGCCTGACGTACTGTACGTCCAGACCTGGAACAGACCACCAATGACCATTTATGTGGGCCATTTATGAACGTCACAGCTGTCAGGTAGGAATGAGAAATACACATCCGGCTGGAGACAGGACAGCTGTCAGAAAGACACTCTACGTGGAGAGTGGAAGTTAAAAAGCGCAGAAGAGGAAAAGAATAAAAGCCACCAGCGTCGAGATCAGTTCTGCTGATCGTCAACGCCGTGTTGTCGGAGATTCAACGTCGCAGAGACTTCAGGTAGGGATGCAATTTGGAGGTGTAGGCTGAGGGGTGTGGCCAAAGGGGTGGCACAGAGTGGCAGCTCCATAGCTTGAGGAACTTTTGCCACCCCAATTTTCCTGATTTCAAAACAAGCAAACGAAGGAATAGTTGAGAACAAAAGTTTGTGCGCCCCGTCTTTCTGTAAATCATGAAATCATGAAATGATGAATCATAAATTCAAAAATTGTAATAGTTGACAAATTGCTGTTGTTAAAACACTGCGTTTTATTTCTTGCAGGAAAAGAATCAAGTTCAGGATGGTAACGGTAACTCCGCTTCATCACACCACTTGGTTGATGATTCGTTTCCTCTAACAGCACCGAAACTCAGTGTTTTATTCCTTACTCCAATTGTTATTGTGGTGTTGGAGGTATTTTGACAAAATCCCTTCGCTTAGTTCCATTATGTGGAAATTAATTCTGCACCAAAGGAAGGAATCGGATGCCACCCCGTGTCTGCCGACCTACACACCTCCCAAATCAGCTGAACCGATTTCAGGTTGACCTATTTGACCTTTTGACTGACCTTTAAGTTAGCTATTATTAACCAACAATGTTGGGCATCAGCGTCGCTGCAACTAGCAATTAAAGCTATCAGTTTAACTGCGTCTCCCAGTCGCATGTGCGAGTGTGGTCCCTTTTTAAAATCAGCAATCTTGTAGCATGTATTAACAGCTTCTAAGAAGGTTAGAGTGTTTCATTCAGAAAATATCATTCAAGCAATGTTCGGAAAAGCACCTGCTGCAATAATGGTTTGCACACTAATTTCCTTTCCCCACTTTTATGTAATGTATTTTGTTTATTTTGTTTTTGTTGTACTTATTTTGTTCCATTTCTAATCATAAGGTTTAAGCTTCTATGAGTGTGTGTTTTGTATATTCTGATACACATAAGCCTTGTTCATAAGCATTTCAAGCTACATATGTCTTGATATACTGTTTTATTGGCTTGCTTTATTCAAATACTGTTGTGGGGTGGGCCGTTAAGACCCTATGAATTTTTTTGGGGTGGCCAAATTTTTGGAAGCAGAAATTACTAATCCAAGTGCATAGAAAATAACATGTGGCATCTCCTAGCCATGTACGACCTGAACAAGTAGGATCTCTGTCAGATATTACAGGACACGCCTAATGTGCAGCACTTGTCAGCTAGCACGCTAAAAAAAAAAAAAGTCATAGCTAGTATAACATAGCTAGCTAAAAACAAACTCAAATCCTACAAATGGTAAGTATTTTTAATGTAAATAAAAAAAAAATTTGACTAGTGTTTGCTTACCTGTTTCGTTGTTGTGGAATACCAATGGAATACTTCGCCACCCCAGGCCACCCCTTAGCTCCGCCCACGATTGTATTCGTCTCTTTAAATCACAACTCATGAACGTCAAACTAGGACTAAATCCTAATCCTTGGAAAATATTAGCTAAAACCCAGATTCCAAGGTACGACCAAAAACAGGACAAGAACTTTATCGCCGAGTTGGTATCTGCAACCGGACAAAAACTAAACATTCCTATGTCGGTATTCCTAAGCGGTGACCCATTAAATGTATTCATTATTAAAACAGGAGCTACTCCAGATTCTCATCAACATTACAGCCACAAGGTGACCTTCAGGAGTTTTTTTAACGAGTCGGAGGGGGATTTAGTGTTTCTTTTGGACCAGGGAGGGGACAGAAATCAGCCGGGATGGAGTGACAGTAAGAGGGCGGCTGATTGCACCGAGCATGGAGGACGAAGAGGCCACAAAAAAAATCAGCTTCCAGTGGGGGGGGAAAGGGTCCTAATCAGAGCGCAGAAATGGCCCACTTGACAATCACACGCACCACAAAAAAAAACGCTCCCAATTCAGTGCTGATTGCAGCGACTCCCCTCCTCCTCCATCTCCTCACTCCTATTAAAGCTCCTTCAGCTCCTTCAACCTGCCAATCACCAGCCCTCCGCACCCTCTTCAGCTCTTTAATACGCAATAATAATTCAACCCCCTTTCTAATCACTCCTCAGTCCATCAGGTGGCTAATTGCTGTTGTTTTAAAATGATCATCAGAGCAATGGTTTGGTTTTTTTCCCCCTGTCCTTATTTTTTTCCCTCCAGATCCTCCAAAGCCAAGCTAGAAATGCACTCGGCACTCGGAGGAAACCGTGTTAACTTTCATCAAAGTCCAACTGGAGTTTCTTAACATGACATCAGCCATTAAAGGGCAAAATCAAAAGAAAGCAAATGCTGCTTGGAGACATTTTGATTTAGTTCAGCAGATTCATCACATCACATTCACTCGAGTTCACCTTTTCACATGTAGTGCACGTGTTTTTATTGTCATGTGTTCATTTTCCCGTGATTTCTATGTTTGATTCTTTCTTCACCCACTTCATTTACTTCCTCGTGTCATTTTTTTATTTTACTTTTACACGGTGATGCAGTTTTACGATCGTTCATTTATTCTCATGTGAGTTTTACATGATTCATTTTCTACATTTGTGATTCCTACACAATTCATTCGTCACATGATCATTTACCGCTGTTCATTTTTCTCACTGGATTTTCACACGACTGGTTGACTTTCATGTGACTTTTACACGTGATTCATTTTGCACAGGTTAATTTATCACTCGATTCGTTTTTTTCAAATGATTCATTTTTCACTTGTCAGATTACCACTCGATTCATTTTTCATGTACTTTTCACTTGGGAATTTTTCACATCTTTTCATACACGATTTTTACACAATTCATCTTTCACAATACACGTGAATTTTACAGTCAGGTCTAATTTCTTTTCCACGTGTGAGCTTTACAAACTAAATATTCATTTGTCTCAAGGCATACCACAAAATGCACTTTCACACGTATGTCACATGATTCACAGGATCATGTGTGAGGAACCTCAGATGAACGAGAGTCATTAATGGAACTATGTCTTTTTATAGACGTTATCATCAATTTGTAAAGGAACAACATTGAGGAACAGAACGCAGGCAATTTGATGGGAAATAAAACTGAAATGTTCCGCTTTAACTTAAATAAGGGCAATTATTCCATTTAAGCTACAAGTCAGGAGTAGTTAAGTTTTAAGGCTAATGAAGCTAACAGTAAGGAAGTAATGAAAGCTTACAGCTTTAGCATTGTAAAAAAATATTTTAAACTTGTGTGAGGTGCTCGGTGTAAGGATTAGCCTTGTGTTTGTGTTGTGCGTTTTTTTTCCCTACAAATCAAACTCATATTCAGGACTATTATTTTCACTCATACATAAAGTGAAATATAAAATATCGGTTATTTAACATCACAATTGTAGTCCGTCCTCGTCCCACTTCCTCCGTTGTCAAATACAATTGTTCAAATTGAGCTCCGGGTCCAGCAAAATCACCAAGATTATTTGATCATCACCACCATTAACACACTTTGGGAAATGATTTACTTAGCTTGTGTTTACCTTTAGGCCCTGGCTTCAGATCAGTCCTTAGTGAAAGTGCATTAACTCCCTCTACTGGTGAATTTCCGAACACAATTCAACACTCAGTTTAATGTCCCATTCAATTCAAATCTTATTTCTATAGCACCTTTAATATTAGACACTGTCCCAAAGCAGTTGGACGTAGACTCACGTCCCTAACGAGCAAACCAGTAGTGAGGGCAAAAACACATCATGAAGAAATCTGGACTCAAAACCGGATCCTGTGCTCTTTACACGATAGTGTATTATAAAATCAATACAGTATACAGATGTAGAAGAGTAAAGAGTCCTGGGATGAACACAGACTAGTCTCTGCATGTCATTGAGGAGCTACGCTTATCATGTGTATCTTCAATGTGCATCTTCCACCTGGGAACATGGACATATTGTCCTTTTAAAATAGAGTTAAGGTACGCAATTAGAGCAGGTATGTACGTTTCTGTATTTCCATCTGGTTAAAGCACCAAATATCTGCATCTGAATCTGGGTGTGGCCTCATCTGGAACTTTTTATTTATTTTTTTTTTCAATGAACCTTATTATAAGGAACGTATATATATAAAAAAAAAGTCAGCATGGCGTGTGAATTCAGGCTCCTCGACCTCAGCTACATCACGTCGGTTTCTTTGTGGCCAGTAGAAGCAGTGGTTAGGGTTCTAGAAGGTTGAGATCAATTCCCAGTACTAGCGAGGCGTCACAGTTCACCCCGACCCTCATCTCTGCTCACATGTTAGTTGCTTTGGATAAAATCATCGGCTTTTAAAATGTAAATATCTTTCAACAGAACCTCTTGTCTGTCCTGTACGGTCAGCTAATCCTGGCTAACCACAGCGCACATGGATCACCAGCTGTTCCTGCTCAAACCCACAAACACACACTTCTTCAACACAATTCATCACTAAGCTCACATGGAAGAGGAGGGACTTGCTAATGAGCCAAATCCTCCAAATGAGCCATCGCTGGCCCGAGGTTGTAAGAGTAATGATCTCTAATCCTGAGGAAATGGGCTTCCAAACCGCAGCCCGGCTCCAGGAGCGACGGCCTGGCAGAGATGAACAACGTGGTCAGTTTCTACATCGCCGTGTCCTTCGTCTTCCCTCTTCACAGGCGAATCCGGCGTCCGTGCTCGCTTTTGAAGAAACCGTCGTAATTTGAAACAGATATACGCTACAGAGTTCGACACATGAGATTAAAGCCAAGCGTGCGCTTAATCAAAGCTTCAAGAATGCACGAACACGTTGCTTGTTTATGTGGCGCAGATAAAAGAAAGATGGTGTTGCATTTATTTAAACTGATGTTGATGACTGCGAAATAACACAGACGGTAAGCAAGAAATAAAGCACGGTGTCATGCTGTTACAGGAAAATAATCAACAACAGAGTGGTGCGGTGCGTCGTACTTGTTATAGTGCGGATTTAGACATTCATCCGGCCGTCCTTTTTATCGTCTTTAAAACGAATAAGCCTGACACTGGAGACTCCTTCCACAATGATTTTTGTTTTGAACTAATGTCCGAGCTGCTGTTACTGAAAACGAGTCAACATCTTCTGACCAATCAGAATGGAGGACGTGTGAATAATAGTGACGTGGTAGACCGGACTACAGTTTAAGCTCATGCTGTTGTTTCCGTCACTGGGGTTTCCGTTTTAAATTCCAATAATGAATAAATAAATGCGTATCGGGTTTTGTACGGTTTATTTGTATGTATTGTAATATTATAATAAAACCACGAATACAGTTTTTATTCTTATACAAAACACTGAAAGGGAGCTAGCCACGCAGCGTCCAGCTCTAAGAGAATAAAGTCAGTCCGCAGTCCGGCTCGTCGCTGCGCTCGCCGTCACTCTGCTGTTTGAGGCTACAGTCTGATCCTTCGCCATCCCGATCTCTCTCTCTCGCGTTCCTTCTCCTCCTCCGTCTGTACACAGCTCTCTCATCCGACTCCGTGTCCTTTGCACACCTTCTATCCTCCTCAGGTTCCGGTCCGGATCTCAGACAGTCGTAAAACCTGACACAGATAAACACACGATCTTAGCCAATTCTACACTCAGTCTAATCAAACAATTCTACTGTTTTACACAATAAAGCATTCTGCGTTTTTAGGATTATTTTACTTCCTGAAGCATGATGCCGGAAAAGAGCAAACATTTACAAAGACTTAGCAGCGTAATAAACTTCTGTTTCTACACAGATGTGTCGTCGAGTTCTCGATTCAGCGGAATACCTTCCGATCCTCTTGAGGTTTTCGTCCATTTTCTTATTTGCAACTCCGACAAGAAAAGCGATATATTCTTCAGAAACCAGGACCTTCCCCTTGTGGCTGAGAGGAACTTCGAGACAGTGGGTACTGCGCACAGCCTGCGTTTAATTCATCAGAAAACTTCAACTGAAATACCGTTCTATTCTGCCGTAATGAATTTCTGGGTGAAAAATAAATGTATCATCTATAATCATGAACAAAACCTTAACGTTTTTAGCCATCTTGGACAATCAGTATCACTTTATGTCATCACTCCGCCCACTTAAGCCCCGCCCCTCAATGGTTAAAGGTGGAATTAAGCATCATTTGTAGCAAAGATTTAAGTGAATTTTTCTGATCATTATTTCTTTTACTTGGCTCTAGTGCATTTTTTTTTTTTCCTAAAACCCCAAAACAGCAAACCTCTGAATATTTGATATAACATATTAACTGTGTATTTATAAACTCTGAAAAGGTTCACCATAATGATTTTGCCTTTCTTTCCCACGGTCGCTCCAGAGTTCCTGAACCCGGAGTTTACGGCAACACAGTGCTGTGGGGCGAAAACAGAACCTTCAAACTCAACTGATTAGACCAAGATATTTTAGTTATAGGAATATAATATTTTATTGTTACCAGGAGTTGTGCGTCCTCCAGCCGTTTGCATTGCACATGAAGAACGCAAGGTTCAAACTTAAAAACAGCATCTCCTGAAGATTTCTCCAAACCTGCCATCTGAGGAGAGAAAAGAAATGCCCTGGAAATTAGGAAATCTAATTACAATCAAAATACAAATACTCACTGGTCCTTTTATCAGCTCTAACATAGCAGTGACGCACTCTGTCTGTGTGTGTGTGTGTGTGTGTTTAAAATAATTGATATTAATGTGCAACACTTATATGGAGAATGCGCAAAATTTATCAAAGATAATAAAGAATAATTTTGATACGTTGATATGAGATGTTTATTTAGCATCTTTGTAAGGAGTCTCCAGTATCAGCTCTGTGTAACAGTTAGAGGTAAATTAAACTTTTTTAAAAATTATTATTTATTTAATTGTTAAATAAATCTTCTGCACAATTGATTATGATCACTTATTATTATGATGACGCATCGCTGTGGTTGACTCATAGCAAGAAGGTGTCTGCGGCCTTTTTGCCTGGGGTCTGCATGTGCTCCCCGAGCTTGAGCGTGTTTCCTCTGGGTGCTCCGGTTTCCTCCCACAGCTCAAAAACATGCAGATTAGATCAGCCGGCTACTCTAATCTGCCCATAGGTGCGAGTGAGTGGTTGTTCGTCTCTGTGCTAGCCCTGAGACTGCTGCCCAGGGTGTACGCCACCTCTCACCTGAAGTCAGCTGGGATTGGCTCCAGCTTCCCCACGGCCGCGGCGGATAGACAGCGGTATAGTTATTGGATGGATGATTGATTATAATGATTAATAGAAACACTGTTTTTTTTGTGGAGCATTAGCATGGAAATGCACCGTTGTTGTAAAAGCACAATCTTCAGCTTATTGCATGAATCTTGAATTTGTATTTCACCTGCTAAAAAACTAAATTATAAAAAAAAAACACACTTTCTTACCACTTCATCTTTTGTGCACTTCTGATGAGTGACAAAGAGCCAGGAACAATTCTGCTTCTGAACATCCACACAGTCAGACACCTGACACACACACACACACACACACACACACACACACACACACACACACACACACACACACACACACAACAGAGAAGCAATGACTTGATGGACTGATTGCTTAATTAACTCATTAGAATTTGTAAGAATGAATCCTGATACAGCTGTTTTGCATTGTATTAATTCACTTTACCCCGTCAATCAGGATGATTCTTCCAGAACACGAACTTGTGGTGAAATAATTCTCAGAATTATTTAGAAAAGAGACGACACAGTTAATGTCCTCATCTATACTGCCCTTCTTACTGAAGTCCACCTTGTTCAGACATTGCTTCTTCCACCGTTTAAACGTGCTTTCTCCTTCCATAGCGGATACTTAGCTAATAAACAATGAGGAATAATAATTAAAGTCATTCACTTCTTTATTCAGCCATTGTCAAGTATTATATAATGATTATTGTACTGGTATTGTATGCTAGCTTGGTAAGAGTTGCTAAAACACGTTGTTTCTTCCGGCCTACTGAGATCCGGTTCAGAGTCGAGCCCAAAAAGGAATCGACTCTTCGCCAGCACGCGTTGGGAATTAGGAGTCGATTACAAATGTTGGAGTCGATTCTATACAAATAAATTGATTCTATTCGTAATTATATTCACAGTTATCACAATTATTATAGTTGTTTAACTGGTAAAGGTTTTGCATTTGTTTTGGATTGTCTCGCTGAAAATGTAATTATTTTTAATAAATTAATTCTGTTGATATGCACGGTCCTTGTACATAGAACATGACTTGTTCATGTAACAGGTGCAAATGATTCACTTTTATTTGAACCCTTACAGGGTTACTCTACGTGTTTGGAGATTTAAACAGCCCACATTCCTTAAGTGACTCAATATAAAACGTTCCTCCTTTTTTATCGGTGAAATGTGTTTAATGAGAACGCGTATTTTCTGAACATCCATTCTTCTGTATTCAGTAATACATTATTGTATTAATGCAATAATGTATTATGTAGATTTTGCATGGCATGTTTATGTTTTTACAGTATGTTCTTATCTGTCATGTTTTTGTTGATAGAGTCAAGACAACTCTTTGAATCAACTCTTGCATTCTGTGGATTGATTCTAAGAGTCGATGTAGAACAATTTAAGATCCCTTCTTCTTTACATAATATTTTGTAAATTACAATATCCCCTTTGCTTTCCAGTCGTGCGTTTTTGACGCTGGATCCAAAGAAAATATCGTGCAGAATCGACTCTTAGAATCAACCATTGGACTGGATGGATTGATTCTAAGAGTCGATTCTACACTACAGAGTTCTCGACTGGAATGAGATTTCGACTGTCCGAGAGACCCATTGGCCAATCAGATTGCGAGTTTGACTCTCCAGCCAATCCTAGCGTAAAAGGCGGGACTTGAGATGAAAGCAGCGCATGATATGGTAGCCGCGAGGTGTCATGTAACTCCGACGCGGAAGTATTTACGACATCGCGAAACTTATGGTTCAAAGTCTGAAATAAATTGTGCAGTGTGTGAGAAGCTTGGTGAGTTCCACGACCCATTTCAGACATGTTTGATTGATATCTAAGTTTTATGCTTTTACTGTGATGTTTCCTTAGCTAGCACGCTTGTCTGGCTTTAAAGTTTGTCCCTAATATTAGAAAATCAGAAGTTATGCAAGCTGGACTTATCTCTATAGCAACATTTCTCCTTTGTTAATGTCTTTGGACAAACAATCCTTTTCTAATTTCATGCATTAAAATAAGAAATAAAGTGTAATAAGTTCTAAAGCTATTTTAATACTGTAGCAATAATATGGTACTATTTCTAAATCAATAATAATAATAATAATAATAATTTGTCATTAAGACTCTGGTTAGTATAATTCTCTTTTGTGTTCCCTTTTTTTTTATTCTCTCTTTAATGCCGTCTGACATGTTTGCATTCACTGCATTGCATTATGAACATTTTAACATAAAATAAGTCACGCATCTGTTTTGTGTTCAAGAAAATGTCCTAATAAAAATACATAATTCCTGCTAGTGGTCTGAACCACACAACCTCTACAAGCCTGGTCCTGCTCTCAAGGGTGCTGTTATGTGATGGGAAACGGACACAACAGAAAAGTTTCATCACAATGGAAACACAAATAAAATAGAAAGTTCTGTAAACGTATAAAACTAGAATAAATGTCTGATCATACTGACGTTTGATCCTGTAACAGCTTTCCGACAATCAAAATGGCGTCATTAAAAGTAATGAAAGCCATACGCGTGTCCGAGTTTGGAGCTCCTTCTGTTCTGAAGTTCTGCTCGGAGTTCCCGGTTCCTGCTCCAGGACCCAAACAGGTAAAACTAACACCACACACAGCTGTATTAAACATACCGCAAACTGTTTGGACGTGGTCATCGTTTGTGTTACAGGTTCTCATTCGCGTGCATGCGTGTGGAGTGAATCCAGTGGAGACGTACATCCGTTCTGGTGCCTTCACCCGCAAACCCAGCCTTCCTTACACTCCTGGATCTGATGTGGCCGGCGTAGTGGAGGCTGTGGGAGATGGAGTTCGCTTCCTGAAGGTTTCATCACTTCGGTTTTTAAATTAGATAGACATATTAATCAATGCAATGCATGTGATTTTTACCCATAAGGGAACTTTCTTCTAGATTTATACTTTCCACTTCTAACTTCATATCAAAGGCGCTGAATTTTTCTGTTGGAATATAATCTAACTTGTGGCCCAAAGTTTGTGCACCCTTGCCCATCGCACCCATACGTTCTTCTTCACCAAACTGTTGCCACGAAGTTGGAAACACAAAATTGTACAGAGCGTCTCTGTGTGCTGTGGCGTTACAGTTTCCCTTCACTGGAACTAAGACCCAAACCTGTTCCAGCATCTGTGCACAAAGCAGCTCCATGAAGACGTGGTGTTCAGGTTAAGGTCGGAGTGGAAGAACTCCTGCGAGCGTCCTGCACGGAGCCCTGACCTCAACCCCACTGAACACCTTTGGGATGAACTGGAACCGGAGCCTCCTCGACATCCCAACATCAGCGCCTGACCTCACTAACGCTCCTGTAGCTGCATGAACACGAATCCCCACAGCCACAACATCTATTGGAAAGCCTTCAGAGAAGAGTGGAGCACATATAACTACAAAGAGGGAATAAATCTGGAATGAGATGTGAGATGTAATGTTCAGGGGTGGACATACGATACTCAGTGTTGATTAGGTTATATACTGTAGTGTTTTGGTGTAGTCTAAACTAACCTGGCGTCTTCTTCCAGGCAGGTGATCGAGTGTTTAGTACCGGCACTGAGACAGGAGGATACGCTGAATACACCGTGGCTTCAGAGGAGTCTGTTCACAAACTTCCTGATTCTCTAAATTATAAACAAGGAGCTGCTATAGGAATCCCGTATTTCACTGCGTACAGGGCTTTATTTCACAAGTAAGAGGGAACACGCATTGTTTTTTCCCCCCCGGATGGGTCTGTGTATGTCTTTAAAACTCCATGGGGTGTTTTTTGTCTCTAAAAGGGCACACGCTAAAGCAGGAGAGACTGTTCTGATTCATGGAGCCAGCGGAGGGGTAAGAACAATAAAGCTCAACAATTCTTCAACATGTATAATTCATAAAATAGGATAGAAACTATACATCTCCAGTTACAGAATTTAGCAGATGCTCTAATCTAGAGAAACTTACATTATCATTTTCAATATAAATCAGTGTCTTAGAATACTTTTAGCACTTTGTAAAAGTTTTTAAGCTAATAATAATAATAATAATAATAATAATTAAAATAAAAATTCAAAAGTTTGAATATAGCTAATTGAAGATCAGGTTTTTCCATGATCTTAGAGATATTTGGGTTATTATTTATAAATTAAATAAATAAAAAAAAAAACAAATAAAACTACGTTTATGAAAAATATTTATTATAGTATTGTTATAATATTGTTAATAATATTAATAAACCATTTAGAAAATGATCTTTAAAACTATGTTTTGTAATTATGATGATTATAATCAAGAAATGATTCTTAAGATAGTTTTGATGTATCTATTCAGCACGTTTTGGTCACTGCAGAATTCCTGATCTTTATTTCATAGTTTCAGTGATGTTCCTATTTTTGTGCTGATGTTATATGGAAAATAGTAAAAAAATAAATAAATAAAATGAATAAATATTAGAATAACCCTTGATGTGTTCCAGTTGAGGTGTGTTATACTTGTACACACTCACTCTACATTCGGAGTGTGTTCGCAGTGTTGTAATGTGTGTGTATGTTGCTTGCATGTTCTCTTTCGTGTGCGTTTGGATTTTGGTGGTGCGTTAAGAAGTGTGTGTGTTTGTGGCGTTAGGTCGGAATTGCGGCGTGTCAGCTGGCCCGAGCGTTCGGACTGAAGGTTCTGGGTACGGCCGGTACCCCCGACGGCATGAAGCTGGTGCTCAGTAACGGAGCCCACATGGCCTTTAACCACAGAGAAAAGGACTACATGGACAAAATCCAGGTTTGTTCCACTTCTGTTGTGAATTTCATGTGTGTAAGAGAACGATTGCTACACATCATTGCTTGCTTGTTTCAGGATGCGACTGAAGGCCACGGTGTTAACGTGATCGTCGAGATGCTGTCCAACGTGAACCTGAGCAACGACCTAAAGCTGCTGGCGACCGGCGGCAGGGTGATGGTGCGCAGCTCGTGTTTCTCCACACACATCTTTTATGTGTTTGTGTTCAGCACTTCCTTCCTCACTGCTGTCATGTTGGCGCTCTTTCAGATTGTAGGATGCAGAGGTTCTGTCGAGATTAACCCCAGAGACATGATGGGTAAAGAGACCAGTATCATCGGCGTGGCTTTGTTCAGTGCCGCAAAGGTAAAGGGAACCTTAAAAAAGCTTAAGGTCTGCTTCATCAAGAAACTGAAACTCTGAGCTACATCAACGCCAATCGACTCCCTGGAGCTCTCTGGGTGGGAAGAATGGCTAATCATGGGCAGTTGTTAGCTTAGCTTAGCATGTGACCGGTGACTTACTGCATCAGAGTGGTAGTGCAATACTTCAGTATAAAGAGGTGCAAAAATGATTTTATTTTTGGGGAGCCTTGATCTCCTCATTCACTAAGATTTGTAGATACAAAGCCCATTCCTCTTCTGACAGAAACATAAGCCACGCCTCCTTCACTATGATGGACTGATAAATAAGCCATACAGCTTTCAATCAGATCAACAGATGCAAAGACTCCACCTCCTTTACTATGACTGACGGATACATAAGCCACGCCTCCTTCACTGGTACTGATACTCAGAAACCACACCTCCTTCACTGAGACTGGTAGAAACATAAGCCACGCCTCCTTTACTGGTACTGATACTCAGAAACCACGCCTCCTTCACTGAGACGGACAGATACATAAGCCACGCCTCCTTCACTGGTACTGATACTCAGAAACCACACCTCCTTCAGTGAGACTGGTAGAAACATAAGCCACGCCTCCTTTACTGGTACTGATACTCAGAAACCACACCTCCTTCACTGAGACGGACAGATACATAAGCCACGCCTCCTTCACTGAGACGGACAGATACATAAGCCACGCCTCCTTCACTGGGATATGAAGAATCTGCTTTGATTGATCCAGAACTTTCTCTAAACTATTTTCTACTATTTTTATGATCATAGTTGATATGGTATTGTGAGTGACTGTCGCTATACTATCATTTGACCTTCTTGTTTTATTTCTCTTCACGTGTGTGTGTGTGTGTGTGTGTGTGTGTGTGTGTGTGTGTGTGTGTGTGTGTGTGTGTGATTTGTGAAGGAGGAGACGGCCGCGGCGCTGTATGCAGGAATGGAGGCCGGGTGGCTCAGACCTGTGACTGGTCCTGAGTACTCACTCGATAAAGCTGCTCAAGCCCATGAGGACATCATCAACAGCCCCGGGGCTTCTGGGAAAATGATCCTGATTATGTGAAACCTAATAAAAACCTGGCACAAATCTAAGGGGTTTTGTTTTTGGTCAAAAGCGGAATCACAGGTGACTGACGCTTAGCCTCGTCACTTTTCCCTGACATTACTGTTGGATTTGTTCATCAGAAAGTGAACAAACTGACCTAATCCCAGCTAACAGGGAGCGTATGTAATTCACTAGCTAGTGTTAAATATGTTCATCAGCTCCGCCTTTGGATGATATTTAAGCTTAAATTTTGTTTTTGAGAAGCAAACAAATGTCAGATGAAAATCCTGTTAAACATATTAACATTTAATGATGTTTTCCTGAATGTGACGCTTGGGTAAAGACATAAAAGTTTACTAGAATGATGATTATAATCCTCATGAAATGCTTATATAATTTGAGGCTAATCGACTAAATGAATTTACAAAATCTACTGCTTTGTAAAAGTATTTATCTTCCATTTGAGGTGATCAAAGCATTTCAGACTGACCAATTTTTTCTTATATTTCTTCCTTTACTATTTTTGGACTGTGTGCTATATTTGATCAATATACATTGTTCTGCATAGATATTTTACTGCGATTTTTAAAATCTTGAACTTTTATTGTGAATTTGCTTTTACAAAAATTGGAATTATGCATCAAACTGTATAAAAAAAAATGAATATTTTTGTTTAAAAAAAAATAAATAAAAATGATATGTACATAGCGTTTTAAAGGATGTGAACGTAAAATCCTTGGTATGTTTAGACGAACTATAATAAATAGATTCTATTAAACATTTTGAATAGTGCAAATATTGATCTCATCAAACATATTAATGAGATGATGAAATGTAATATTAGGGCACGGTTAACTGAAAGCATTTGTAATCATAAGCATGTGTTATAAAATCTACACTAAAATCAATTCTATTGAGTTATCATCGGTCATTATTATCGATAAAGTAACAGGCTACATTTGCGTATGTTGTTTAATTTTGCTGTGTAGATGTTGATGTGATACTGCTTTAGAGCTGAAGGTAAAGTGAACTCGTGCCTCGCCACTCAGGCGCAGTGAAAGACGGCTGGAAGATCAGGTGGCACTCAGAGAGAGAGCAGTAACTGTACACTGAGAGTCTGGCGTCAGCAACGCTGAGCTGAGTGTTACCTGGTACCTGGTACCTGCACACCTTCAGCTTAACTGGAACAGATGGACGAGCCACGGAATAGGAACTGGGATCAACTGGGAACTGTTGATTCTTGACTTCTTGTGAGGTGAGCAGTGAACTGGATAATCTTTGACGAGCCGAAACGTAAAATAATGATTGCTTTAAAGAAAGTAGGTGTGTAGGCAGGATTTAATAACAAGGTTATTGTTTACAGCAGTAAGATTCTCTGTAAGATTTATTTTACAGCTGACACGGTTAATATACTGTAAACTCATTTTATTGTTCTGGGAATTTTATTGTTTAATATCATTTTATTAGATAAAGATAGAGATGGGACAAGATCACATTTTCATTTCCAGTACTGATATAAAGACTAGCTTTACTTTTAGGTTTAATATTATTATATATATAACTGAAGCAGTTTCAACTCTTTCACACAAAAAGCACTTACATTATAAATATACACTTACATTATAAACTCTGAGTAATATAAAGTTAATCCTAGATTTGAGCAAATATAGTCATATCTCTTTATATGTAAATATTTCCAGGTCCACAAATAGGACATAATTCCCGTCTCTGCTGTTTGTTACAGAATATAACACCAGGATATACTGTATAATATCTGGTGTTTTCTCTGACATCAGATCCAACATTTTTCTCACTGATATCGGCCCTATATCGGATATTCGACGTCGGATCGGTGCAATCTTTACTAGCTACTACTATAATTAAAGTGTACCAAAAACAAAGCAAAAACCTCAGACTTTT
Organism: Notoglanidium macrostoma; assembly: GCA_030068235.1. NCBI lineage: Eukaryota > Metazoa > Chordata > Actinopteri > Siluriformes > Auchenoglanididae > Notoglanidium > Notoglanidium macrostoma. Next base: position 15,689,754 of record JAQQZR010000018.1, read on the forward strand.
CTAAAGCTGCATAATTAAATCATCTTCATTTTCTAATGTAGGTGACCTTTTAATTATATTAAAAAATACTGCAGACCTGCTTAGTATAGAATCATTTTACAAACATAATCCAAATCTCAGGCTCATTATTTAATAATGTTTATAATAATATTTGAAATATTTTGCCATAGAGATCCTTTCACGTAATATGTTTTTGAGATTCGGGTTGAACGAATTCAAGTGACCAAAAATAGGGTTCTAGCAGATATACAGTATATTGTATTCTGCAAAATAAAGGTTAAATACATTGAATGAATCAAGCCACAAATCCTTTTCTATGTTCTAGCACTAAAAAAAAACAAGAACATAGTGTGTTAAATGGAGTACTCGGCTTAAAAGAATATTGAGAGAGGGTTTGAGAACCATCCACGGCTTTAGACTATCGATAATGAACTGAATAATAATCATTTTAAAAATATACATGTAAATAATAGTACTAGGGCGGCGCAGTGGTGCGGTGGTTAGCACTGTCGCCTCACAGCAAGAAGGTCCTGGGTTCGATCCCCGGGTCACCCAGGGTGCC
>JAQQZR010000018.1:15700525-15712131 GCA_030068235.1 Notoglanidium macrostoma
CCCAGGGTGTACCCCGCCTCTCGCCTGAAGATGCTGGGATTGGCTCCAGCTTCCCCGCCACCCAGACGGATAAAGCGGTATAGATAATGGATGGATGGAAGATGAAGCATTTTAAACACACATACTCTCGGTATCATTTAGGTTCAGTTTGACCTTGTGGCAAGGTGCGGAGAACCCCACTGTCAATGACCTACTCTTCATTAGAGACAACAGTAACCCTCAGAGTATCTACTACGACATCTATGAGCCGGTGCTGTCCCAGTTTAAAGAAGCTGCAAGTGAGTACCATCTAGGCCTTTTTACCACCTTAGAACCTTTATATATTAATATTTATATATCATTGTGTATTTTTAGAGCAAAAGGATAGGCCAAGACGTTTCTATACAGGTGGGGACATAGTGGACTATTTCAAGCCTGCAAACAGTGACGGACTTAACATCCTGTGGGAGGAGGTGTATGACCGAGCTTCTCTTCTATCTATACTCAAAGGTATGGCAAGCTAGAAACTATATGGTCGAATAAACAGTGTTGTTATTTCTGGAATCTGAAGGTTTGAGAACATCACGCCTCTGACAGTAGGTCTACTGGCTTATATGAACGTGTTTGTTCTAACATGCTATTGTTTCTATAGTAGCAGCTCATTCACAGGGACCTTTATCGCACACATTCTACAGCATTCAATGGAACTATGAATAGATAAAAAGTGCTGCTTTTAAAAAAATGTAATCACTGGTAAATAGCTGTGGTATAAGAGAAATAAACACATTGGGACATGATCCATAGTATGTGCACCCTTGACCATCACACCCATATGTGGTTCTTCCCCAAACTGTTACCACAAAGGTGGAAGCACACAGTTGTATAGAATTTCCCTTCACTGGAACTGGGAGGCCCAAACCTGTTCCAGCATGACAATGCACCTGTGCACAAAGCCAGCTCCATGAAAACATGGTTTTCCAAATTGGAGTGGAAGAAGTCGAGTGTCCTGCACAGAGCCCTGACCTTAACCTCACTGAACACCTTTGGGATGAACTGGAACTGGAGCCTCTTCAACATCCCGACAGACATTTCCTGACCTCACTAATGCTCTTGTGACTTAATGAACACAAATCCCCACAGCCACGCTCCAACATCAAGTGGAAAGCCTTCAGAGAAGAGTGGAGCGCGTTATAACAGCAAAGAGGGACTAAATCTGTAATGAGATGTTCAACAAGCACATATGGATGTGATGGTCAGGGGTGCACATACATTTGGCTACATAGTGTACTTTAGTGGTAACATCACACTACCTCATGATTTATTGTTTTTCTAGACAGCCCAGGTAGGATGCTCATGATTCCAGTAACAAGTGGGACAGGTGATGCGAGGACTCCAGTGGTTGAAGGTTCACTGCCGGAGCTGCCTCTCCAGGACTGTCTAGATTTAATCCTTGCTTCAAAGAAACCATGGGGAATCTACCTCAGAGTGAAGTCCCAGATACACCTAGCAACATCGCTACATATGCTTCGAGAGGCATACGCTAGTGACCTACTCTACCATCCAGTCTGGATCAACATGGACATCGCCCATGGAGTCTTCAACACTGAAGGCTACATCAAAGGCCTGGAGTTTGTGAGCACCATTAACCATATTTTCCCATACGTCACCATGGCTCCTAGCTGGCCTCAGGAGATTCTGCATCAGGGTTACACACCACAGATGGTTGAGGACATGATGGAACTCTTCCAAGAGGTTTGGCAGGACGTCTCAGTGCAGCTGCTGGCTGTCTATCTGGAGAGATCAGAGGCTGGAATTAGGATTCTTCAACGAAGTCAAGCTCGTTTTTCTCTCACGGTGGAGCACAGGACAAGGAATGGAGGACTTGCATTGGAGAGTTTAACATTTATTCATAATGGGACCAGACAGCGGACCTTCTACAACATTCCGGACGCATTTAAGAAGTTTATCTCCAAGACATCAAAGAGTTTATATACAAGCATGTAAAATAAAGAGGTGTTTTGTAGGACATAACAACCGAAAGCACACCACATTTTCTTTCACCACATCCTTTAGGTTCTGTTATCAGGCTGCTTTTAGCAGACGTTATCTCACTTACACATGCCACAACTACTTAACAGCATTTAACAGGAGTTTTGTGTATTTTACATTATTTGCAATATTAAAATAGCAAAACTTTTTAACAAATCTTGGATAGTTAACTATCCTAATGGACACCAATAGCAACCAATCAGATGCTCATATGTTCTCTGGCCATGATGCACATTCAGCTCTAATCAAGAAATCACAACTGCATAAACATGATATTTTGGTCTTTAGTGCATTTGTATAAAACTGGCCAAAATAGCAAGCTGCATATTTACAGAACTGTGTTTTAATATATCCATTAATATAATGCCATGATTACAACCTAACACATAACATCAGAGGCAGTACAAGTGGTATGTTAGGTTTTAAAATTACCCTGTGCACTAATTCAAACTTTTAGTACCTGTTCAATACACATAAATAAAGCCTTTCTTACATTCTCCCAAACTGGTATGGCCATAAAATGACTAGAAAAGTCTAGTGTTCTTTTTGTTAATCTAGGTTATAAAAATTGAAGAGGCCAGTGAGAGCGACTGAGCGCTAACGTCCGACTCGGTTGTCCATCAGGTACTGGCTGCAGGAAAAGAAGGTGGAACAGAAGCTTGACGAGAGTCCGGCGATGTCCGTGGAGATGTACGGCAACACACCCGGATTGGTCTGGTTGTAGTAAGATATCTGAAGACAAACATATGACCAATGCCAATAAACATGATTCATAAGTGAAAATAGAAGCTAAAATGGCGGCACTCATTACAAAAACGCCTTCCTTTGAAGTTATCATAAGCACTTACCTTTGATACATTTTCAGACACAGCGTAAATGGTGAATCCGGCACAAAGGATCTCGCCCCTGTTCATGTCCTCCGTCGGAGGGTGCGTGGGAAGAGTGACCGAGCGTATAGCAAGAACATATGGATCCCTTAATACATAAAATACATAGATTTCAGTCCACATTTTAGGACACGGAATATGTACATGGGTACCGCCTTACATTAATGTTTCTTTATAATGCAATGCTACTGAATTCTGATTGGCTGTTGATTAATTTTCTATAAGCAATCACAGGTTTATATGAATGCCCTTATTTTAATGTCATCCTTTCTATAGTAACAGCTCACTCACAGGGACTTGTCAGTTATGGGAACCTTAATAACAACCGTCAGGAGGGTTCCTTTAGCATCTTGCTCACCCGGTATCACACGGTGGCCTCCTGGAGGCGAGCAGGATGAAATCCTGGACTTTTCCTCCTTCACTCACAGACGGCGCAAGAACGTGATAGATCAGATCATCATCATCGACTGGGAGGATGAGCTTGCACTGTCTGTACATGACCGATAGCGGAGGTTACACAGATGCTCAGTGGTGCATGATAAAGTCATGATGCTTCTACTCAGAAAGCTAGACGAGAGTAATTTGAATAATCTAAATGTGAAGCAGTGTAAAAACTGTGAACAATGACGTACTTGTAGTGTTTATCCCATTCGGGCCTGCGGCTGAGATCTGAGAGCAGGAGGAACGCTCTCGCTGCCGGAACGTTCACCTCCGATTCAACCTTGAAACAAAGTATCTGATTCTCCTCCAGAGTGTACAGACTCACCTACAAACCCAGACAACACTCATCACAAGCACACTGCAGGGTCAACGCTCGGAGAGCCGAGAAGATAAGCCTACTCACGTTGTTCTTCTTAGAACTGAGAACCCAGTTGTTTTTGGCCGCTAACATCTTAAGCGCAAAGACGTTATTGTAGCTCAGATACACCTGCAGGCGTTACAGTGATGAGACATTGATGATCAACACTGATAAGACATTATTGTGCAAGCTTTTAGCCTATAAATTGTACCTGCATCTTATCTTTTATCGTTTTATCTTGGTTTGTAATAAGGAAGTGGATACCTGGTTACTGGGGTCCCAGGGGACAGACAAGGGCACTTCAGTGTGCTTACAGGAGATGATGTATTTTCTGGATGGATAAAGAGATCACTTTAAAGAATACGAATCGCTCTGACCTTCAATGCAAATAATAATATATATTATATATATATGATCTACAGTATATTATTTTGTTTATTTGGCTTTTGGTGTGTGACATGCCAGCATTTACCAATAATTGGTTTCATTTCAGATCAGGTCAGAATGTGTTGATGTGTTTTCTATAACAGCAGCTCTGACAGTATTGAAGCTGCTTATAGATATTGTTATAGAATCTAGTTTGTTTCATGGATGTTCCACAACAGTCAGTTTAACTATTTACAGATGAAAAGTATGACATTTTGGCGTCATACATTTAATAAATATAAAATTGTAACTGCTGTGTTATAAGAGGAATAAAACGCTTTGGGACGGGTTAGCAGTAACTCGCTTCATAACACCACCTTGTTGTTGATTATGTTCCTATAGAAACCTGACATGGAATGTTTTATTGGTGGAAAATTGGTGGAAATCTTAGTCAGAAGGATGGGATTTGAGGTGTGCTAAACTTTGAGATTGGGGTGATTCATTTTTCCATTACTGCTCCAGTTTGCTCTCTTATGTCATTTAAATGCAGTTTAAGTCTCACTCTACCATGGAACCACAGCATACTGGGCTTTTGTTTCATTCAACGCTGCAAATCTCTATTAGAATGAAAACTCTCTATTAGACCTCCGACCATGACGCTATCTGGAGCATGATTCAGCATTCCCTTCTGAAATAATTTCTAATAAACAGGTACGCATCCTACTGCCTTATTTTATCCTGGTTAGAGCTGATATACATTTTACTACAAGGTGTTTTTGAGCTCTGTACCTGTCGAGTCTGATCTTCTTTCTGGCAATCGACTCTTGGTATCTTCTTTTTCCATCCTGTTATCAATTAGAATGAAATATAATTTTCTTTTTAAAATCTGGCTTAAAAAAAAAAAAACCAAATTCGATATTAACAACACACACAGGAAATCTGACCAGGAAGTAAGTCAAGATCTTGGCCTCACCAGTGGTTCAGGTCGTATTCGGGGTAGTGGGCGTAGCCTGCCATCCTCATCCAGCACCTCAAAAGTCATAAAGGCGCTGTTAATGTGTCTCAGAGGCTCCTCCCCCTGATACGCCTCTGCGCAGACGCCCACCTCCATACTGCCAAAACAGAACAAACAGTACATGATGAAATCAGCTCGAACACCTGATTATGTCACTTCCTGCCTATAATAAAGTCTCACCTGTTCTTGAAAGTGTTGTTGACGATGGCTTTCAGGATCACGCGGTCTCCGATTTGAGACGGTCCTCTGAAGTGGAACATGTCTATCGTCCTCAGGGTCGGGTGGGCGTGGCATAACCGGCTGAGAAGAAACAACAATGGTGTGATGAAGCAGAGTTTCTGTTTCCACTCAAACGTTGATCATGTTCCTATAACAGCAGTGTTTTATTCCTCTTACGCCACATCAATTTGCCAATTCTTGCAATTTTTTAATACTTAAAGAACAGAATTTTTATGCATTTGTTGTTACGTTTAATTTTATGGAATGCCCATGAAACAAGTTCGTTCCTGTTCTCACTGATGTTATAGCAGCTACAAACTCGGCAGCATCTCTTTTTTCACCCATTTGAGGCGCTGAAACTGGTGACTCCTTAAAGAATTGATCGATTTCTTACAGAAATTAGACGGCGTGCGTTATTTTATACGAGCCTGTGATTTGCAGCTGCACTCCTGTTAGAGCTTATAGAAAATTTAATCTGACCAATCAGAATCCAGTATTCAACAGTGCAGAATCCCAAAAAAAACCAAAAAAAAAAAAAACCTACAGCTACTGAACGCAGCAGGAAACCACTCAGTTCTTCCACTCAATAACTGGTTAATCACAAAACCGATAAAGGTTTAATAACATCGATGATCCTCCGTAATCAGAAATTAGATTAAACATGATCATCTCAGTAATTCTAACACGTACAACAGCATAATTACATATGTATGTATATATACATGGCGTTTTAATGTAAGTGAGTGATTGCATAAGGTGTTATTTCGGTGTTTTGTTCTCCACTATAAAAGTTCAAACCTTGAACTGTTGACCAGCGAGTTGCTTCAAAGCTCCAAATGTGAGTCAATTATTAACCACTGATTTTACACATTATGAGCAGAAATTCCTGGTACAAATTCATCGTTACTGGTCAAACCAACAAAGCCACACTGACCTTTTCATGCCATTCCAGTTCCCGATGTTCACATTTCCAGAAATCGCCATGTGACAAGTACACTATTGCTTTACCTGTGGCTGCTATTTATAGCTGCTATAATATAACCAACTAACTTATTCACAAAATTAAATGCAACTATAACCAGATAAATATAACAGCATGCTGTTCTTTAAAGGGGATAGCTCAACCTACCCAGAATCCTCTGTGTAAGTAACGAATCATCGTTTTCAATGCTATTGACATTCCACTGTGTTAAGTTTCAAAAACAATCCACAACAATCCTGCTTATTGCACGGCTACTTACTAAAAAAATCAATAATCTGAAAGAAAATATTGATTTAAAAATGATTTTATTGCTTACGCTAATGATACACAAATAACAGACCGCAGAATACCGTAATTGACCAATCAGGATCAGTATTTATTTGTTGTCGTTTGTAAATTGGTAGGATTAGGCAGTAATAGGCTTTTTGTTCATAATAACTGCTGCCTTCTACTTCTATGCTGCTATTCAACTCTTCATAATCTTCTTTCATGACAATATCTTGCATTTTTATTAGAGAAAACTTATTCACGGTATTCAGTTAGGTGAGTGTGCACAAAGAGAGCTAGCGGCGTAGCGGGCATGTGCTATTTACGCACTATGTAAGCAAAAACGGTGAATTGGTTCCTGGGAAAGGCGAGTTGGCGCCTTTAAGCGAATCTCTGTGGATTAAGAAGAATAAACCACCTCTGAATGTGCTGTTGTAGGAAAATAATCAGTGTGCGTGCTGTTACCTGGCAGCAATGGTGGCTACGTTTTCCATCCACGCCATGATCTGGCCTCCGAACGTGTTCACCTGGTGGTTGGCGTGTGTTGGCAGAACCAGCTCTACGCTCTCTACTCGGGTTTTCTCAGTCGGTACTTCTTCCTCCTCGTCCTGGCCCTCTGCACCAAACACGCACGCTATCATATGCATCATATATTCATGCATACTTCCTGGATTTTAAGAAATGCTTTTTCTGTTTTATGACTTATTGTGTGCCAGGAGGAAGGGGGTGCCAATAATTTTGAAACACTACATGGTATAGGGAAATGAAACTATGGCACACGCATAAACCCTCTTCAGAGAATGGATCCTGTGTGTGTGTGTGTGTGTGTGTGTGTGTGTGTGTGTGCGCGTCTGTGCATCTTTGTCTGTGTGTTTTCCAGGAAATGAAACTACTTCTTACCACACACGGCCTCACTAATGCTCGCCTGGAAAGAGGTGTCACTCAGCAGATCTTCCATGATGTCGACATGCAGCAGCCTCATCCTCCTTCTCTCGGCGGCGACGCTGTACTCCAACTTCTCGCGGTGTGTGTAAGGGACCAGCGGCTTCAATTGGACCTGTGTACACACACACCATCGATTAGCGTCTGCTTATCAATCAGTCTTATCACCCAGACTATAAAAACACACACGTTCACACTTGAGGTGTGTATTAACTGGTGGAAGTGTGAGAACTTCACTGGGTACTTAAATGTTTACTTACGGAATTTATTAAAAATTAATGTATATAAATAATAATATCTGCAATATGTTAATAATAATAGCGTGTTTCAGCAAGACGTTTCCAAATACACCATAGATTTGCTATGTTTAGAGGAACAAAATACCATATTGATTGTTTTGTTGACGTGAGAATGTGAACACACTCACCTTTCGAGTGTTGCTAGGCAACTGCGAAATATCGATCACCACCTAGCGAGTCTAAAATCTTAAAAACTATTTAATGTAAAGGTCTAGTGGCACTGGAAGTGAGATGAAACTGTAAGATATAATCAACAGATATGTTGGTATTTTAATAAGAAAAGACTCAGCATGACCGAAATTACACTATTTAGCATCAACCGCTAACTGAACTTTCACGTGTTCTTCCTTATTGAAAAATATCCACACTGCGTTAGATCAAGAGATGTCTGAGCTGTTCGAAAGCTTACTTTATTAATCTCTGAAGACATAAAAAAAAGTCACTATATTGCAATAATGCCTGGAATTTGCTTTTGATAGTGTGAACAATGCTGCTAGGAGAAGGCTAATTTCCGCTAGCACAGACTTTCAATTTTTATAGTTAGTTAGAAAGTTAGACCAAGAAATGTTTAATAACACAATGAGCCTTATACTAACATACTAGATGTTACTTCGCTGTATCAAGCAGTGAATTTCCCTCACAATTCTGTTAGCCAGAGTCACACAATGTTCAGTGAAGCGTCATGGTAAAGTTAGCTAGAAGTGAACAAGTAACATTTTATTCCTTTGTTTTGTTTTTTTTCCTCTTACTTTATTTCTACTGGCTCTTGCACGAATGCCCAGTTAGCAATCAATGCTAAGTGTAATTACAGCATAATTTTGCTTGCATCAAGCATTTTCTTAGTAATTTACCAACACATCTGAGGAAAATGTTGACATTCCCTATAGTTTCATCTCATTTTCAGCGTCGCTCGACCTTTCTGTTAAATTATTAGGTAAATGTTTTGTCTCGGCGATTACCTAGCTGATGGTCCATGTTTCTCAGTTGCCTAGCAACTAGCAGTGAATTCCTTATCATTTATTCAAATGAAACTGACACACAGGTGATGTATTAACACAAAACATTTGCATTTCACTAAAATGTTATATTTAGCTGATGCTTCGATGATCTCAGTGACTGGTAACGACGTGTTGCATCTTTTCCCTCCGTCTCACCTTGTCTTCACGCTGAGTGCGCCGAGCCACAAAGGTGGCAAAAGCCTGGCAGACTTTCCAGTGACGGTTACTGTACAGGTCCTCACAGCTCACCACTATCCCCACCTTACACACACACACACACACACACACACACACACACACACACACACACTCTGAATAACTTGGCACAAGCATGACTTTGGCAGTACAACACTTTTGAGTCATGAGATAGGAAACATAAACTAACGTGACCTTTTGTATGCTTATTTGAGGGTCAGGTTTTACACTGGTGTTTGATTTGTGCTCTCTAATATGCCTTTTATATTTCTGGGTTTCACTTTATTTTACTGTGTACATACATTAATCAAGAATTACACAGTACATCTACAGAGATCGTACATGCATCAGTACAGCAAAGTGCACAGAAATGTGGAGTTTTACATCACAATAGCATTAAATACAGGTATAGTATTTCAGTATTTTATATCTGTAGTAAATAATTCAGCTCAGTGTTGGGTCTTGCAGCATTTAATGTGTATCTGGTAACATTTGTTTTTACCTCCATGCTCGAGTTGAAAGCTCTGTTGACTTTAGCCTTGATGTTAACCACTTGTCCAACACTAAAAAAAAAACAATATTGACATTACTGATATTAATAATATTATAATATTGATGTTATTATTAGTCATTTATGATTTGGGAAGTGGCACATAAACTGCCGAAGGTCTAATCATTCTACATTTTACAGCATTTTTGTTTGAATGATCTTATTTTAAATAGAAAAACTAAGGAATATAAATACATCATGATATGTTTATTATTAAATGAGCAGTGAAGTGAGAAATGTTAGAAATGACTTTATTAACTGGAAAAATCCAGATCTAATGTCATTGCACAGGATGAAATCTTTAGCACTTAATAAGGCACTTTCTCAGAAACATAAATGAACGAAATGGTTTTTTATATTAACCTTGAGAGAGAAAGAGAGAGCAGGAGAGAGAGAGAGAGAGCGAGAGAGAGCGGGAGAGAAAGAGAGAGAGAGAGGGAGAGAGAGCGAGAGAGAGAGAGAGAAAGAGAGAGAGAAAGAGAAAGAGAGAGAGAGCGAGAGAGAGAAAGAGAGAGCGAAAGAGAGTGGGAGAGAGAGAGAGAGAGAGCGAAAGAGAGCGGGAGAGAAAACGAGAGAGAGAGAGAAAGAGAGAGAGAGAGAGAGAGACTGACTTGTTTGTGGACAGTCTATGACATGATATGTAACAGATATAAACAGATAAAAAGTTAAAACGTAGTGTTGGTGTATCGGTAACACTGTTTCATCAAACTAACCTCTCACTGATTATTTTCCTAGAACAGCATGCCCTAAAATGGTTTATTCCTTCCGTAGACTCTACAGATACAGTGAAGTTTATTTCTTGAATTTCGTGTCAGGAAGCTGAGGTCAGAGTGCATCGTCAGCCTTCTTGAGTCACAACGTATTCGCACGACACATGACATTCTTTTCCAAAGAGAATCTGCGTTGTGTTTAGTAAAAATAAGGAACCTTTACGTTATCTTCAGAACGAGGCAGATTTTATCTTAGGAAAACAATCCCTGCCCTGAAATGCTCTGCCAAGTCTACCTACACTGTATAGCCAGAGTAATGAACATCCTGTCAGCCTTTACTAAGCTCGATACGCTGGCTTTATCAGTGTTAGGACTCAGACCTGTAATGTTCACTACTTCAACCTCAGACACATCACAAACTAAAATATACTGGTTTAAAATATGCTAAAACAGAGTTATATTTTTATAGAGATCTTTTTTTTGTACCTGATGGTGTGCTCAAAGTGAATGTCATCCACGGAGGCTGTGACACATGGACATCCTGCGTGTCTTTCAGCTGAAACGAGACGAAGACAGAAAGTTACGGTGCATTCACTGAAAGGTCAAAGGTGAAAATGAACCTGAATCACTTCTGTTTAGATCCAACTCCTTTTCAGAATACAAATGCTGCACATGCAATATATCGATATGTGTGGAATATTTATCCTGAATCCTATTTGTGCAATGGCTTTTAGCGGTTATTGCATATTTATGATCACGATAATTGCTTAAGCTTTATGATATTATTAAGAAATTGCGTTAAAAATGATTACTGCAATGATTTTGGACAGAATCATGAATAAGACTAAAGGGAATAACATTAAAGCGACTAGCAGCAGGTACTTCAACACTGGCCAAAAACACTTTGAACTGGGAACCGACAACAACACAACAGGGTTTTTTTTTTATAGATTTTGCTACCTCATCTTGCTCAGTCAGTGTCACGGTGTTTTAGCAATTTCTTAGTAAACACTCGTTAAAATCTAAATCTTTAGGTTTAAACATACACTACCAGTCAAAGGTTTGGACACGCCTACTCATTTTCATAGTTTTTTCTTTCTTTTCTTTGCTTTCTACGTTGTAAAACATTACAGAATACATCAAAACTATGAAGCAGCACGTACGGCATATACTGAATTATGCGGTAAACAAAAAAGTGTAACAAAATATGTTTCATATTTTAGATTCTTCAAAGTAGCCACCATTTCCCGTGATGCTACAATCGGCATTATCTTTCATGAAGTCGTCACCTGGAACGCTTTTCAGTGAACACGTGTGCCTTGTTAATATGGATTACTATAGTTGTTCTA
>JAQQZR010000018.1:15716454-15746200 GCA_030068235.1 Notoglanidium macrostoma
CACACACACACACACACACACACACACACACACACACACACACACACACACACACACACACACACACACACAGTGTAATAAAAAAAAGCTAAACACAACAGCATAATAAATGTGAGAGACTCACATACACACATTGCACACACACTTACAATGGAAAATATTTCAGTTTGAATATTAAAAACTATGTACAAAAAATATTTTATGACGTCATACAAACCTGTGAAAGTCTATACGTCTATACTTTTCCACATTTTATTCCATGCAACAATTTGACTAACGAATTATTATCTAAAACAATCCGAAATATATAAATATGCATTATTATCCATATTGTTATAATTCAGTAAACAAAGAAAACCTAAAAGCTGTTTTCCTGGGACAAAAGTTAAAGTAAGGAATGATTTAGGATAAATAAACATAGACAATAAGGGCACACACATTAGTTCTATCAACTAAAATGCGATATTTCTATTTGTTTTAGTGCCCACTGTGAATCTTCTGTCCTTTTTTGCATAACAGATTCATTCAGTTTGCAACTCGCAAACGGATTGGTTAAGCCCATTGTCAGTCACGTGGTGTCTGGCATCGCTCCTCCCCCCGCTCGCGCTCTGACTCGCAGCCGTTGCCTAGGAGCGCCGGAGAGCACAGTCATGTTCCCCAAAGGGAAAAGCGCGGCGGTGCCGTCGGACGGTCAAGCTCGGGAAAAGTAAGCGATAAAACTCTTTCTTTTTATATTATTTATTCAGGGGTGAAGGGAACATGTCGCTGTTGTTGTGCTGGGTCACTGTGTGCGGCTGGTTAAAGCTTATCAGCGCGGGAAAGTGAATTAAAACGCGGCTATGTTGCTCTGTGTTTGGGTTGTAGCTACTAAAATGAACTCAGCTACCTGGGCTACTGCGTACTACTGTACTAAATAGTATGGGGGAAATTAGTACGCATTCTCAGGTACGCTCCTGCTGTAACCTACTGGTTAGTAGTGTAGTGTGGTTATGAAGCCCTTCGGCTTGTACTGGCTCTAACCTAGTCATTTATTTACTTACTTACTTATCTTTAATTTATTTCACAGTAGCTGTGATTTTTTCAACATTTAACATTTTTTTTTTTAAATTTCAATACATGTCAAATTATTTATTTATTTTTGATGATTTCATTGAAATCTTTTGTCTTAAAGATGAATCCATCCTTATGTGCATCGTTTATGATTGTGGGCGGTTTTATTCTTTGTTGAATTTTTTTTTTTTTAAATGAAGCATTTTGACATACTGAAATGAAATAAAGTTGCTCATTCTGACCACAGACATGTTTGTCATGATGGAGAACCAGTTCTGATGTGCTGAATATGAGCTGACGTCTCCACTCTTTCGCAGGTTGGCGTTATACGTTTATGAGTACCTGTTACACGTCGGAGCTCAGAAATCAGCACAGACCTTCTTATCCGAGGTAAAAACCTGAACATCTATAGAAAGCAAGGAAGAAAACCGCAATCACCGCTTAGAATATTCTCACTTCCAAACAGCAAGGATTTTTATTCGGCATATGTCACGTCTAATCTTTTTGCATGAACGTTCACTCCGGTTTCTTATTTTCTTCAGATCAGATGGGAGAAGAACATAACGCTGGGGGAACCTCCAGGCTTCCTGCACTCCTGGTGGTGGTACGTCGATCACTATTCGTTTTATTTAAATCCCATATAAAGCTAATTCAGTAGGCGTAGTCACAGATGATGTGGGTTAACCGTATCCCTGGAGAACACGTCGTTCCAGAGTAACAGGCTTAATGTGTGTACAAGGCAGAATAAATAAAATGAAGCTGAATCTTCATTCAGCTAAAAGCAGCCTCACGGGACATCTCTATTATCCAGGAAGTAAGGGTGCATTGATATATCCGTAGCGCGTGATATATTTCCGTTATATGTCATAAAACTGTAATAAGATACTGTGACGCGCCTGTTAGAGATGACGACTACTGACTGTTTCGTGTTTTTCAGTGTGTTTTGGGACCTGTACTGTGCTGCGCCCGAAAGAAGGGACAACTGCGAACACTCCAGTGAAGCCAAGGCTTTCCATGACTATGTGAGTGCCTCATAACTTTCCTCTTCGGTTTCTTACCCGCCGTTCAAGCAACAGGTGGACAACAGTATCTCGATTCTGATTGGTCAGAAGGTGCTCATTGATCTTACCTTGATCAATCAGGCTCACAGTCAGGAACCTGTACAGCAGACCAAACACAAACGGATCGAATATGCGACATCGTCGGTACGGTGAACGTTTCTGTTAAGAGACGTTCACTTTTCACGTACACTGCGCGTGCCGGTGCAAACAGGACGCAGATTGTTTACTCTGCCGTTTGTTGCTTAGTTGCAGATCGCCCGAGTAACAGCTCGCTTCCTGCGCATGTAGGCAGGTGTAGCGTTATACAATGCAGAATTTAACCGCACAGCAGCTGCTAGAAAAGACTACAAGGTCAGCGACGCTTGTAATTCGTTATCCGTGCTGCGTTCACCGCTGGGATGCCGTTTGTTTACCTTTGGTCACGTGGCAAGAGCGTGACGAATCAGGTAAGGAATCATCGCGACTGATAAGACCCAATCAGGAAGCGAACGTGGGTGTCATCGTTCCCAAAACTCGCAGAGCTTGAGAATTCAGGAGACGTATGGACGCCAGGCGTGGACCTAGCCAAAGTGATGCATTTTAAAACTAAAACATTTACGTTTTTACAGTTTACGTTTGTGTGTGTGTGTGTGGTTTCTTGGTAACATGACAAGCTTTGTTTTTTTCCCTTTACTCATTTCAAGAGAGATGAAAAGTTAGAAAACGGGTACTTACTTGTTTAACCGACATTAAATGTAAGTGTTAATGGATAAAAAGTCTGATGTCTCTTCCATTAATAAGCGGAAAAATCTTTGGCGATTGGCTAAACCCTTCGGGACGTGCTTGTTAGAGGAAAATAATCAACTCCGTGTTGGTAACAGTAACTCGGCTTCATCACACCATCTGGTCATTAGTTACTTTCCTATAACAGCGTGACGTGGAGGAGTGTTTTATCCCTTACTTAACATACATTTCAAGCAAATTACTATGTATAAATCATCATTTAGGCGACTACCACATTCCTTGTTGGACAGGCCACGCCCACAAGAGACAAACTGGAGCGACTTGTTGTTTAACATCTTGTCACGTGTTATTTTCGTTGTACATTAGTGACGAGAACATGATCAGCAACAAGACTTTTTTTTTTTTTTTTTTTTTTTTTTTTTTTTTTTTTTTTTTTTTTTTTTTTGGAGAAACCCGGACCTGTTTGATGCAAATCAAACGTTAATATAAATTGTGAGCACAAATGAATACATTTGCGGGCTTTGGTGAATCGAGTAAAATTTTGAGATTTCCCCGAATTTGATTTATACAGCGCTTTTCAAAGACCCGTGGTTACTTTACAAGCAGTCATAAGAGTCTTGAACATGTAGAACAAAACAAAACAAAAACAAAAGCACTGAACACACGCTAAAATACTGAGAATGGCAGTTTTTGTGTATTTAGTGTAATATGTAGTACATCGCGCATGTTCACATAAATCCTGTTTAAAACATTTAAATCCGATAATCACTAACACGGCTTTACAAAGTCTGAGACGCGGTTTATCCCCAGTGTGGATACATCTGTCTCTAAACCACATTTGACAACCAAAACACGGCCTGTCGTGACACACACGGCCCCGTGAGTGCTGGAGTTCACAGGAAATTAAAAACAGCATGCAAAATCTGCGCGGCCGTCTTTTGCATACAACAACTGAAAAGAAGAAACAAAAAAACACAGAACTGATTTGCATATGACTTCCAGTACAGCGATCCGGCGTCGATCCGGGTCTGAAGTACACATCTAAATTTCAACAGGGTCCAAGTTTAAGGCGAGATGAAACGAAACGACCGGGAGTAAACGGAGTTCACCGGTCGCGATTGGTTTCGATGAACTCTTATAGGAAAAGTGGAAGAGAACGTTTCACTGCCGTTACGTGAAAGCCGATCGCGTACGGAAGCTGTTCCTCCGAACATACCAGGTTGGTAGCTTTTTAACCAGGAAGGCGCACGATTTAATGTAAGCCCTAAAAACCATAAAAACAGAATTAACATATTTTGAAGAAAAACAAAACGTACAACTAGCTTGGGAAAAATCGCAACAGAAAATTGTGTTGAACTGTAGCTTAATGAGGGCGGGTCCTTACTTAGTGTGGAAAGTATTAAATCAATTTACAATGACTTATTATTAACAGAACAAACAGGACAAATGTCACATTTAATCATAAACGTCCTCAGTGAGCACTGGGAGGCTGCAGATGAAGCAGAGCAGGAATTCAGAGGAACCTGGGGGTTTTTTTGTTTTGTTTTCTTGTCGTTCTTGCGTCACCGGGCTGAAGGGCCGAGGTTCGTATCATGGTGTAGCAGAGCGCCCCAGAGGTTTCACAGATAAGCCCAGCTGACGTTATATCAGGCTTTAAAACCGTCTGTAATGTTCTGTACAGAATTTAAGCTCCTCTAGCGTTACTGCAGCGAGACTGCAGATGCAGACATCTGTCCGTGCGGAAATCCTAGCCGCATCGTATTTCTTCACGTCTAACACTCGGACGGCTAGAACGACACGAGAGCGAAGAACAAGACGTTTTCCAAAATAAGGATAAAATGGGATTTGGAGATGCAGGGCTACATTTATTTCACCTTCAGGAGTTGCGGATTGCAAGTTACATTAAATCTATTCGCTTACATTGTACAAATCTTTCAGCTAACGGTATAAGAATGGAAAATACGCAAGCACGTGTAACCTAAACGTTTTCGAAGTGAAAAACGTGCTTTTTTTTTTTTTTTTTTTTTTTCCGTAGCCAAGTTCTCAAATTTATATTTTTTACCTATTTATTTATTTATTTATTTATTTATTTATTTTCCTAGTCTGGCCTGGCTATAGAAATACAAGTTTTTCTTAATTTCGCCACTAAATATATTTCTTTCTCAGTCAGTGTTACATCTGACAGCTAGCGTATGCCCACAATGATGATCATCTCGGGGGGAAAAAAAAACATATTTCACACTAATCAAAATACAGACATATAATTAGCATCAAAAGTTTTATTGATGCTCATTTATTTATTTTTTGCGCTCACTGCTGGTAATAACTGTGGTGTTCGTGTAAGAAAACATCCTAGTGAGTAAAACCGGTACTGTTTTAAACGTCTCCTTATTAATAAACGCGCAGGTTTCCACTGAGCATCCCTGTTAATGAGCCGTTACTATAGAAACAGGAACGTATAAGAATCATCTGGCTACTGCTAGACATGTTGTTGTAGAAAATGAATCCACACCTTCTGGCCAATCGGAATCCAGAAGTGACAGAGAAGCTTTCCCGGAATAAAGAGGCGACGTAGGCACCTTGGCGTCTCTCCGTGGCGTTATTTAATAAAGTCGGCGATTTCTTTTTCAGGCTGCTGTGGCCCTTTAAGCCAGAAATAGCTGTTGGAGTGTTGGATGGGGAATCGCGTGGGGGAGGGGAGCCGCAAGGCCTGATAATGGCGAGGTTAGCTCGAGCGTTTTAGCTTTTTAACCCTGATGCAGCAGGAAAGGAGGGGCGTCGAGATCCCCTCTACCACCTCCTCTCATTTACAGCATTAGCCGTGTGCAGGGATCAGGCGTGTAACTCGCACCAGGAGTGAATTTCTGTACTTTCTGTAAGAAGTAGTTACTTATTTAAGTAATCAATTCACAACATTTATGTAAATGCAGCCCATTAAATGAAAGCTACGGTGAGGCTCGTGCGTGTGCCGGTGCCCTCGGGCTCCTGCCTCGCCGAGCGTCCGAGCGTTCGCGTTTTAGACTTTTAAGACTTCCCTTCAGTTTCCACATCATCAGCTATTGTCCTGCGATCGATTTTCATCTCTGCGCTCGGATAACGCGAGGCCCGCGTGTACTCGGGAACGATCTGTGTAAACACAGATTAATGGCCTCGATCAATCAAAGTTCTGAGTAAGATGACACACAGGAAGTCCGTGTGTGGGGTCTCGAGAGATTCATCACTCTATTTTTATCTGTGTTTGTGAGGTGACATCAGAGATACGCCTCGGCTATGAAAGGCTTAACCCTTAAGGAGCTTCTGTTTGTCTCTCTGTGTGTGTGTGTGTGTGTGTGTGTGTGTGTGTGTGTGTGTGTGTGTGTGTGTGTTTTGGGGGTGTGTTTGTCTGTCCTGTTGTGTCTCTGTGTGCGTGTTTCTCTCGGAGATAAACGCTTCATTTAACCAGGGGGATGGTGCTGATAAAGGCGCTCTCAGTGTGTAGAAGGAATGGCACAATAACCCTTTTTCAGGTTCTGGAAAAATGTAATCAATGGTTTTTTTTTAAACATGGCTAAACACTCTGTCATACAAGAAGAAAAACAAAGCTATCAACAGGATTTATATAACTCTTATGTAGTATTTCTCCGCAGAGGACACGATCACGTTATACAAATATTTCAGCTAATAGCATAAGAACGGGAAATACACAAGTACGCGTAAGTGAAACCGTAGCGTTCAGCAGTTTAGGTTTTGTAGTTCGGGGTTAGCTTCGGAATCAAGTTTTTTATTCAGATTTCTTTATTTATCTATTTATTTATTTTCCTAGTCTGGCCTGGCTATAGAAATACCTTTTTAGTTGTTTTATTTCAATCAGAGCTTTAAGTTTTTCTTAATTTCGCCGCTAAATATTCATATTTCTCGGTTGGTGTTACCTCTGACAGCTCGCATACGCCCACAATGGTGATTATCTCCGAAAAGACGTACCTCACACTGATCAAAATACCGACATATAATCAGCATCAGAAGTTTTGCTCCTTTATTGCGCTCAGTGCAGGTAGTAACTGTGGTGTTCGCATCCTGGCGACTAAAACTGGAATAGTAAAAATATTTTAAACGTCTCCTTATTAATAAACATGCAGGTTTATTGAAAATGAAATCGGTGGTTTTCTTTAAACATGGCTAAACACTCGGCCATCATACAAGAAGAAAAACAAAGCTGTCAGCAGGATGCATACAAAATTTATACATGTAGTATATCTGCACTGACGACATGAGCACATGATCCCAGGTGTGTTTTCCAAAGAGCTAGCTACTCACTGTTGCTATGGTAACTTAGCTAACTTATGGTAACTTTCTGTTGTTGTTTGTGGGCGTGGCTCTGCCGTGTCTGTCTGTGGGCGTGGCTCTGCCGTGTCTGTCGTTGTCTGTCTGTAGGCGTGTAGGCATGGGTGAATGTGTGTACTGGATTACCTTCCCAGACAGATTGTATTCCCAAGTCATGCCAGGTGAAAAGATTGAGAGGCAGGTGCGATAAAACCTTAGCTACACTTGCTTTATAGCTTCATGGCATAATTAAAATATTAGATTAATGATTAGTTTCATCCTCTGACTTTAAAGAGGCAGATATAAAGAGACGTGACCAAGCCTGCGATACACTGCGTTAGAGAGAAAGAGAAAGGGTGTTGTGACATGACGTAACGTATCATAAGGTCATATCAAAGTCCAGATCTGATCTACAGCGTAAACAGGACGCTTCAGAAAGGCCGTGTTGGTGTTCAGGTTCACTCTGCTCTGCCAGTAGAGCCGGGGGATTAGTGAGGGAATGGAGAGAAGAGGAAGGAAGTGAGTCGAGAGAGAGAGAGAGAGAGAGAGTGTTACTGGAGGGCAGAGAGCAGGAGAGAGGATGATGGGGGAAGGGTTGCTCAGATGAGCACTTTTCTTTTTTTCTTTTTGTCTGTGCATGCTGCGCATAAACAAAACAATATGCAATGTGATGTGCAGCTCTGATGTTTTAAAGAGCTGTAATGTGAGATCAGGGAAGTGTGTGTACACGTTTGGGGTTGTGTGTGTGTGTGTGTGTGTGTGTGTAGGGTTGGGTTAATTATCTCGCTCACTGATAAGGGCACTCTTGGCTCGACATGCCAATTGTATGACTGCGCACTCAGTCGTCTACGTCTTAACTATTCCAGGAATTTCCTTCACTCTTTTCTCTCTCTCTCTCGCTCTCTCTCTCACTCTTAAACGAACAGCTCGGCTGTTGTTTTCCAGGCCGCGACAGAGGTGGAGGTAGAGGTGGAGGGTGTGTGTGTGTGTGTGTGTGTGTGTGCGCGTGTGTACGTGAGCAGCGGAGGGAAGGAGGGGGGCCTGGAGAGAGTGCGCTCGAGTCTGTAGGGGGTTGGAATGCTGCGCCGCGCTCCCGAGGCCGGGCCGAGGATTAGCGAGCCAACGATTTGCCCAAATTCCTCATGATATTGCGGAGCTTCGGAAACGTGGAAACGTCTGGACCGTCGCTCAGCTCCGAGGGAGGAAGAGCGCGCGAGGCCTTCTGTCCCTCCTGAGCTTCTCCATGAGGGATTAGTTTGGTTCACATGCCACGATTTAATCTCCACTTTTCCCCAAAAAGTCCCCCGGAGAACCGTTTGTCTTACACTCGCATACCTTTACTGTTACGCAAGAGAAGAATGTCGCATCAGAGTTTATAATATTAATCTATACACTAAGTCCTATTCATTCACTAGTTTTTATATATTTATTTAATTCAGCTCGTTCATTGATCCAAAAGATTGCGGTGTAAAATGCAGGATCGGCGTCGCGTTCCATTTGACGCGTACGTTGGTTCTCCGGTACGACCGAAATGACTCCGCCCCCAAGCCCCTGTTGTACTCTTGGTTCCAGACCCGCAGTATTTTGGTGCTGAGATTAGGTCCATTTTTGCAGGAACCAGGACCTTATTGGTGGAAAATGATCTATTATAACAGTATTATTAATTAAAAGTGTTGCAGATTTGAGCCATAGCTATTGGCTGTAGGTCACTTCAGAGCTACAGAGGAAAGAATTAACTTTTCACCTCCCCATTGTCTCACCTGTGTGTGATATGGTTGCTGTGGTAACCCTGGAATTCTGGGATGTGCTCCGAGTGGTCTGCGTGAGTGCGTGCTCCTGTTAAATCCCTGGACTGGACTTGATTAGTTTCTGGACTGGACTGGATTGGACAGGAGTCCGGACTGGACTGGTCTGATCTAGACTGGGTCGTCTGGACTTGATTACTTTCAGAACCAGACTGGTTTCTGGACTTGTGTGAAATATAGCATCCCATCACAGTCCTTTCCCGGAAAAAAAAAAAGTTTAGTTAGATTTGTTTCTTTATGTGAATAACAATGCAGTACATGGTGACAGATTTCGACTCGTCTCTTCTAAACGTTCATATTTCTGTGAGAGAAGATGTTCTGTGCATGGGCGACTACAGCGCGCAATCTGTTTCGCAAGCTGTGCTGCTAAGAATGATGCTTTGTCGCTTTACTCTGGCGACAGACAGCATATTGTATACGGTAGGGACCAAAGAGAAAAACGCAGCCCACGAGCCAGGCTTGGCTTTAAAAAACCAGCCGACATCAGCAACTCCGGCGACGTCCGTCACCGAGAGACGCGCTCCGGTGGAGATTCCTCACAGCAATGTCAAAATAAATGCGAATCAATATTTTCGAGTTGGCACAGTTCTCTGGGATGATCGTCAGACTAGAATCAGGACATTAGATTTGAAATTACAAACTTCTAACGAGATAATATCCAAGGAAATTCTGGGAAGAGTGTTCGATGAAGCTACTAAAGAGGAAAGATAAAGATAATCCCATCACAGATATTTCTGGCCCGAGGCTCGCTCTGATTGACTGCAGGTCTAAAGGTTTGATGAAAATGATTGTTCGTGTGTGGTTTTAAAATCAATAAAACGATAGCTAGCTAGCTAAACTCTCGATCGGATTTTTATTTATTAATTTTTTTTCCTCTAAAGCGACTCAGCAATCCATTACCCGTTCATCGTATTCACACGATCGTAGGGTATTAGTCAGCCTGCGACCTCGCCGTCTCAGCCACTTGGTTTAAGGACCCTTGTTTTGCATTTTGCGGTTTAATTGCTACTAATGGCGCTTTTATCGGGAAGGTCAATTGGCCGAGGGCAGCCGAGCACGCGCGCAGCCTCCGCTCTCCACGAGCTAATTGCTCAGGCCACTCGGGCCGTCCGCAAGCCCTTAAGAGTCTCTTCATACACAAGAGTTTCTGAAAATAGAAAAAGAGCACTCGGTTCAGACGTATGTCCCGATCCTCAGACCATTTCCCTCTGAATTATTTATGAGGAGAGAGAAACATGTGGACACGCTTTATCGATGCAAACATCTGCAAATTTTAAATATTAGCCTTTAGCGCTTCCCCGCTAAGAGAAATGAGCTCTGTTGGGGTCTGGAGAGAAACTATTTCCAAAGTGTACCAAGATGGACATTCACAAACGCTCAGTACGATCATTACTCGTTCACCGATATCGTTTCTCGAGCATCCGGTCTCGCCAGAGCTTCGATCGGATCCCCGTAACAGCGCAGCCGTTTTTGAGTTATTGGTTCGAAGCGGCCCTCCTTTAGATAGGAAGTGTGGCGTTTCTCATGAACCCGAGTGATTCCACACAGAGCGCTGGTGTGAGATGAGTCACAGTTCTGAAGAAGTGAAAGCCGAGATGACAGACAGCCCTTTCAGCTGGAGGGATAGAGAGATGGAGAGAGAGAAAGAGGGATCGAGAGAGAGAGTGCTGAGGAAATAGCAGGGGAAGCCGGCGGAGGAGGCAGCAGATGGAGAGAAAGCTTCTTGTTTGAAGTCGCCCCCCCCCCTTCACTCTGCTCCTCCTTCGTCTCTCAGGACCAGCTGTCAGGAGCCATTACACTTACAGCGTATCACTTTACAGCAAAACAACGGAATAATCGAACTGTTGACACTAATGCTTTTTGGGTCTTGTTCGCCAATCTGTTCCATGAGTCGTGCGGCGCGCGTGCGAGAGCGCGTGCGCGAAGCTGCAGCAAAGTGTCAAGTGTTAATCCGCCGTATTTGTTGTACATCTACGCTAGACTAGCAGTCCAGCGACAACGCAATCGTTATTGACTCCTATTGTAGTCGCTGATTTTAATGACGCACAGGTCATTCTGCTCTTAAGTGCAGCCTTGTAAGGTCCCGACTCCTGACCTCTGACCCCTGACCCTCCCTTTTTATACGACGCTCCGATTTCCATCTCTGAATGCTCTCTTCTGTCAATCATTAACGAAACGCCATGGAAACCGGCAGCTTCGCTCTTAGCAGCTGAAAGGAGGAGGGACCACCCGACGACCTGTCTTTATGACACACACACACACACACACACACACACACACACACACACACACACACACACACACACACACACACGTCCTATATTATAGCATGAACCTTATCTAAACTTTTGTTGTAACTCCATTTCTCTCTCTCTCTCTCACACACACACACACACACACACACACACATTCAGTCAATTGTATTCAAGCTACTTTATTGACTTAACAAACAGTGGCACATTTGTATTGGCTAAACACACACACACACTCATCTTTCTATTCTCTCTCTTACATTCTCACCTGATTATCTCTCTGTCCACCGTCTCACGCTCACTCATACACACACCCCCCTCATCCCTCCATCTCCTCGTCCTCCTCTCTCTCGCTCTAGCGCTCGCTCTCTGTCTCCCCTCACACTCTGTGTCCATTATTCGCCCATCCTTTAACCCCCGGACTCTCATCCTGCCTGATGTCACATACTGAGATGGCGTCAGGAGCAGGACTTTGTTACCAGGCAGATGGCACTCATCCGCTAGCTCTATGGAGTTGGACCAGTGTGATCCCTCACTCCGCATTGGCACCCCTCCCCCTCCCCCCTCCTCTTTTACCACGTGCAAAGTAAACGTGTAAATAAGCAAACCAATAACACCTGTCCCCTGAGGGCGAGACGGTGGAGACGCAGCAGGTCTGTTCTGGCTGCTAAATGAGTGCTCACTCTGTAAAGCCTGCTCACGGAGTCCTAGCCAGAAATGACATCGAATGGTTTAATGACACAACAGGGTGCACTTTATTTTCTCATTCTCAACAGCGACACGTTTCAATAGCGACTGCATCTAAGCTGTCTCTTTACATTGCTCTGTAATATTCTCATTTGTCAAGCTGTCCTCGTGAGGCGATACCTCAAACGCGCACAAAAGACACATTAAAAGCGGCCAACGTGACAAAAGTTGCTTCACAGCTGTTTCAGTGTGACGGGATGCAATTCGGTGTCGCGCAAAAGGTTTAGAAAATGTGTCGAGCAGGAGGCCACGCCTCCTTTACTGTGACTGACGGGCAGAGACGCCACACTTCCTTCATTAAGAATTATTGACACAGAGGCCACGCCTCCTTCAGTGTGACAGATGGACACAGAGGCCACGCCTCCTTCAGTGTGACAGATGGACACAGAGGCCACGCCTCCTTCAGTGTGACTGACAGGTATTCAGGCTACAACTTAATTAGCACTGACAGGTGAAAGGGCCACACCTCCTTCACTAAGACCTTAGACCAATTAGGCCACACCTCGTCCATTATGATTGACAGTCACAGGCCACGCCTCTTATCTCGGATAGAGACCCTATTAGCCGTGGATGAAATGAATGTGTTATTTCCTTTGCGCCAGGTGCGTATATTTCTTTTTTGTTGCTGCTTTTTGAGGTCAGCGCTCATTTAATCACGTCGCAAGGTGAAGTGGGCTTCATCCCGAGCGCCTTTCACCGTCTGCAGCTGGATCTCATCAGGACGTAGGCAGATGAGGGGTGGACGGAGGGATACGAGGGTCTGGATGAACAGCGCTCGGAGAAAACTGTCTATTTCTCTCTCGCTGTCTCTCTGTTTATCTCTGGCATTCTTCATTTCTGTCTCTTTTTGTCTCGTCTGTCATCCGTGCCTACTTTCTGCCCCGTTTCCATTTCCTGACCTCGAGACAGCCGCTTTTCACTTTATTTTTAAGTTTTCTCAGGTCAGAGGAAAACGTACGAGACCATCACTAACGTAAGAAAGGCAGAAAGATGAAGGCGGGACTTCTCTTTCTCCTGGCAGCAGCAGCAGTAAGAGTAGAGATGTCTAATTTGAGCTGGTAAACCACAGAGCGTGGGCACGGCCCGAGCAGGAAATGGAAGCTGCCTGGCTTGTTTAGACTGTTTCTGGTGGTGCCGAGTGGCCCTGGGCCATGAGCTCGCTCTTCCTCACTCCATAGGGGTTTGTGATGGTCTGATAAGAGTGATTGATTCAGGAAGCAAGAGAGAGTCGTGTTTTTCCCCCAAGAAGGATGGAGGCTTCTTACTCCTGCTGTTCTCTGGGAGACTTTACAAGCCGATAACACGAGACTTCTGTTTTGTGAGGCGAAGGTTCTCCAGGGGGTTTATTGTGAAGATCTGCTCTGTATTTATTCTCATGCAGATACCCTGCTTCATCTCTCTCGCCTTTCTATATTTAAATAAAGTCGGGATTTTTTCTTTTCTTTTCTTTTTTTTAGACATAATGTGAATTTATTTGGAGTTTTGAAAAGGAAGTCAGATAAGGAGCGATCTTGACAAGCCGGTATTAATGGCGAAGCCGGGCTAAGCTCCTCCGTCTTAACGAGGGTTCGTTTTTAGTATTTACATCGTGTTATTCGCCTTTAACAAACGTCTCGACGGATTTAAAAAAAAAAAAAAGTGTAATTGTCGATATGGTCAGAATTTTTTTTTGCTTGGACAAAAAGGAGTCTCCGGGGTTTTATGCCGCAGGAAACGGTTTCTCAGTAACATGACAAGCTGTCATTAATTTCAACAGGAAGCCATTAAACGGAACTAAAAAAAGATATCAAGTACAACATGACTATAATAACAAATAAATATAATTTGCATATCGCTGTGCTGTTCGAAAGGAATGAAACGCTCCAGGACATGTTGTTATTGGAAAATAATCAACTTCACGGTGGTAACAGAAACTCCGCTTCATCCGTCATTGATTACTTTCCTAGAACGGCACAACGGAGGGTTTTGATTCCCTACTTAAAAGCAGCAAGTGGTCAACGGGGAAAAAACATAATCTAGGCTTTAGGAAGAAAGGAAAAGAAAGTCTAGACGCATTAAGGTGCATAAAGAACCACATCCTGGCACTCTGCATTGGAAATAAATGAAATTAAATTTCTTTACAGTCATTAGTGGGGGTTTTTGTTTTTTTTTTTTCATCCTAACAGAAGGGTGCTGAGTCGTTCAGATTGTTAGGCAGATGTTCCTGCTTATTTAGAAACATGTTTACCCACTGATGGATTTACCGCAGTCAGCCTCGGGCCGTGCACCAAACCTGCAATCCAGCTTTCAGGAGATCTTTCCTTATGAAAATGGCCTTTCATTCCTCCTTCTGCTCTTAACTGTTCGCCCAGCGGGTCATTACCGCGTCTCAGGAGCTGAAACCGATCGTCCCGCGCTTTCATCCAGCACGATCCTGCCCGGGAATCAAAGTCCCCGACTTACCGCATCGGGTCGGGAGCAGCCCGGTGTGAGTTAACGTTCCGTTTCGCCACAGCATTAGAGGATTTATCCCACCGACTGTTGACTTTTTTGTCCCGCCACTCTTTCAGACCAACCTAATCTCACTCATATTCTCTTGTTTACGCTGCTCAGACACAAAGAGGATTACGCTGGCCCAGAAAATATGTCCCTCTGGCCTCATTCAACACCGTGAGAGGATTAAGCTCCACCAGAGAAGTGTTTAGAGAACTTCATACTTGCGTGTAAACGTTATTCTTCATCTCTCCTCCACGTAGCGATGTCTCGTACTCACTGAATTGTTTGCTAATAGTCTGCGGGTTCACTTTTACCCCCTGAGCTCACTGTATTACAGAGATGGAAAGTATTTGAGGGACTGTGCTTACAATAATAAGCATGTCCCTGGCTTTAAAACTTCACCCCAGTTTAATTTTACATTAATACTAATACTCCAAAAACAATTTCATTCAGACCTGCTATTCAGTACAAATCTCACCCTGGGAGACCTGTAACAGGAGCTCTTGGGTTCAAGATTCCAGCTGTAAGATTCACTCTCGGACTTAATCAGCCTCGATCATGGCAGCTGATATCATCATAATCATATAATAATCAGTGGCCCAAACACAGAATGTGTTTTGCTTCTAAAGTGAAACTCCGCCTTCCGACGTTAAGCCACGCCTCCTACCTGAATCTAATCCTGGGGCGAAGTGACAGCAGTAAGCTTCCTTTACTTGTTAGCTTGGTAGATTTTCGCCGTGTATCGCCACCTGCCTCCCGATAAGAGGCAGCTCTAACGAGATGAAGCTCTTAGGAGGATTTGAGTTTAAGACGCTGCTATACCTGCTATAAGTCCCTTAAATCCTGACCTTTGTTCTAATCAGATTTTATACCCTGGATGCAGGATTGAGCTCGAGCTCGAGCCAGCACGGGAGATTAAACTCTTGGATGCACCGAATAAGCTCCCGAGACCTGAGCTGTGCGTTTTTTTTTTTTTTTTTTTTTCACTTCTCTTTATAAACAGAACCCGATCAGAGCATCTGAACCAAGCGATGTGTTCGAACCGGGAAATATCTTGTCGAAGAATCTCAGGAGGAGGTTAAGTGTCCTACAATATGAATATGAGACACAAGTATTGTTACGTGGAACTTTTGCGTCTAATTTGCATGTGAGTATTTTTTGTAAGCCAAACCGAAGATAAAATTCCCGCCAAATTATGAGACTTTTTCCATCGTGCTCATGCGCGCACGATTATAAGCGCCGATCGGCCATGTACGACAGCGGATTAACATGTAGCCACGCCCACAGACCTCCATAAAAAGCTCACAGGGAACTGATTTCAACAAAATGGCGCTTTCAAAATGAGTTGAAAGTGCGATAAATCTGCCAGTAATGCAGCTCAGCCACACCAGCTAGCGTATCCACACACCAATAACAACTCCGCCTCTTACAGGGTGCCATTACTTTGGCCCTTATTGAACAACTAGTCTGATTTCTCTTTATCTACGCTTTCTTTATAGTCATTAATATGAAATGATAGAGTTTAACAAAATGTTTGTGTGTAATTGTAAGAAATGCAGTCCGTGATTTAAACCCGACCACGTAAACGGTAAGTAAAATCGGCGGAACTTACGAACATGATACGGAGCCATATCAGAGTGTCTCTGCAATGAAACAATCTTTTGTTCCAAATTAAATCTTGTCTCACGAACACCACATTATTGGTATAAGTGCTTCTGAGTACAACTTACGAAAATTCCTTGGTATTCGGTGAGATAAGCGAGCACGTGCGAGAGGTGTTCCAGCCCTGCCAGTAAGCGAAAACGGACAAAAATGAAACAGAGTAACGTCTGTAGCTGTGCACTGGAGTTACACTAATAGCGACCGGTTCAGCAACATATAAACTGCACATCGTCGCCGATTAATGCGTATCGAGTAAGTGGAAGGAACTCTGGTCGTCTCTGTTCCCCACAGAGAACATACACACGCACGTGAACACACACTGACGCAATCGCAGCGCTGAGGGGTTTCAGTACTGACGTTAAAGTGCACTCGGAAGCACGTGCATGCTGCGGTTTCAGTTTTGATCCACAGGGATGATAAGAAGAGGGAACGCGAGCAGCTCTGTGTCTCTGCATGCACTACTGAGCCTCTCTCTGCTCTACCTGTGGTGGCGTTTCCTGCAAGCCGATCGCCTTGTCAGTTGATGGCTGCGTGTTGCTACATAAGATATATAAAAAAAAAAATAATCTCTGGTCTGATTTATAAATACAGGACTGGCAGATGACGTTAGATACGACACAAAAGCCTGCATCTCCTCGGCAGACACATTAATAGAATCATAAAGCGATCATCAGCGCCCGAAATGCTGGCCTTGCACGAAAACATCCAGCGCTGTCAGAAAAGCTGCCCATAATCCTAAACGACGTTCACCGTAATTGACTTTGATTGATTAGAGGCCTGACTTCTCTATAAAAAAAAAAAATAAAAAAAATCACAGCTCGTTAAGAAGACGAGAGGTCTCGGACGAGCCCGCGAGCGCACATTTCCGCTATTGATTGTGCTGACGCTTCCATTTTCACCGCGTGCAGAATATTTAGACGGCAGGAGGCTTTTGGAAACAAGCCAACACTGGGACATCATGGCACAGTTTAGAAATGTGGAGCTCCAGGCAGATGATTTAAAGTGGTTAAACTTCCTACATTATTGCATCAGATGGATAACTAAACGTGAGGCCGGGATCACGTAATCGGATGAATCATCTGAACGTCTGGGACGTAAAGTTCGTGTCAGATGGAGTTGTAAATATGTAAATGTTTCACAGTACGATCGGGATGCAGTAAAAGATTATTTTTGGGCTGGACATTAATAAGAATAAATTATCGCCGGACAGCGTGGCACGGCGGCGGCGGTTTTGTTTACTCCTTCGTTTACGTTAGTGAGGGGAATTATGATTATTTTGCTTCTACAGGGAAATTTATTCTCGGCACATGCCGATACAGTAGGATGGCATTTAGATTTACATCTTCTCCATGTTCTGACTGTAGCTTTGATGCATGTAAACATCCGTAACAGTGTTTTTATGTCTGCTGTCTCTCCACAGAGCGCAGCAGCAGCTCCGAGCCCTGTCCTGGGCAACCTGCCACCCGGAGATGGCATGCCAGGTGGGCCTATGCCCCCCGGATTCTTCCAGGTAAGCCTTTGTGCTGCGCCTTTAATAATCGGTGTCCATCAGCCTTCAGTCTGGGAGAGTCAAACGGCAGGCTATGGCCTACACCTCCCTCCCTTCTCTTTACTCCTAAACACACATGCACACACACGTGCCATCCGTTTCGAGCCGGCACACACAGAGGGGCCATTATGCCTCCGTCTCTGGTTATCCGCCAAGCCCCCGGCGTCCTCCGGGAGTCAGTTTGATTACGACCATTAGGCGCTAATGGCAGCCACCGTCGGAGCACTCTGGCTTCGCAAAGTAGGGTTACTATTACCGCGCTGCCCGTAAGAGGCGAGCAGAGTCGTACAGCAATCGCGCAAATGTGTTTGTGTCAACTGCCAAGCTGCTGCAGCATCATATAACTTCCTGCTTCCTGCTTTAGAGAGATGATAAGGTGTCAGAAAAGGCCGAGGACGTCGAGCAAAGCATCGTCCTAATGTTCCTGGATGTACCCGAGGTGTAATAGACGACGGATTAGAAAAAAAAGATCTGTAAAGAAGGAGATGGCATCATAGCCTGATAATAGAATCTCACACACACACACACACAAGTAGCCTACGCCGTATGTTCCACCCAAGCAAGGCCCATTATCCCAGTGTGGAGCCATGCATCAGTGGACACGCCGTGAAATGTGAAACAAGGCCAGTCGAAGAGCCTAAATGCAGCGAAACACCGCTACTGCCCTCTAGTGCTCACGTCCTTCACTGCCTCAATTTTTATCATTTTAGATAAAGCGGTACGTTATCGGGAAGATTTTGCTCGTCATTTGCATAAACCCTGATTTATTCAACTCACCGGCAGTCAGATTTATGTGCGACATGTCTGCAAGGTGGCACGGCGATCCATCAGTTGCTGCTGAAATATTTGTTTCTGGGTAACTTAAATAAAATTATAAATGTCTCTAATCTCAAAACCTGTTTATAGACAAGTGGCATTTAGGATAGTTTTTAGTCAATTAATTATTCAAAATTGTTAATGCAACAAGGGAAAAAAAAGCCTTACCTGTGCGTTATTTACTTCCTGATTGTCTGTAATCCTGCATATATTTTAAATACCTAATTGATAATCTATCAGTTTCTTTGCTGATGAGAAAGTCGTCTTTTACACCAATGCTTGGAAAATATACATATACACACATCGTGCAACATATTTCTCATCTATGCAAGCAAATACGGTGTCTTGCATAAGTATTCACCCCCTTGAACATTTCCACAAATATACACAAAATAGTCTAAATGAATTGGAAGGAAATCAGTAAAAGTCTGAAACAGTTTTAACACTCTTCATGCTGTTAAACCTTTAGTCGCTAAATTGGTTGAATAGAGTCAACCTGCGTACACATCTTCCTGAAAGAACTCAGTGTGTCAGAGAGCACCGTTTTAAGAATGACGGGGGTGAATACTTATGCAGTCGTGATTTATACATCTCTTTTATTTCTATAGATTCATATACAGTGTAACGTATCTAAGCCTAATTAAACCCATTTCAGTTCCAGGCTGTAAAATTACAAAATGAGAAAAGTTTAAGGGGAGGGGGTGAATACTTATGCAAGCCAGTATGCATGATAATTTACTCTGAAATGCAATGAGTTGCTCTGATACATGACACATTTGTTGAGTATTATGCTACACATTTATTAAAATATTCGATTATTCATATACAAATGCGGTGTAAACGTTAAAATACTTACACTGTCGGTCGCTGCAGGACTTGAATATGCGGATATTCTTTATGTATATATATATATTAATGTATATGGGTGTAAAAAAGACTTGATGAGTTACTTTAAGTCATGACAGTAACATCGAGTCTCGCTGCTTCTCACCACTCAGACCTGCACCACTGATCCGTCTCTTCAGTTCTCGCTTCGCTTCGCATCGCATCGCTGCTAGCATGGTTTCTGCCGTAACTTCCTGCTTCTTTTCTTCCTCTTCCTCTTCCTCTTCCTCTTCTGGCGCTGCAGGGTCCGACCGGCTCACAGGCTTCTCCTCACTCACAGCCTCCACCTAACGCTAACATGATGGCAGCTCACGGACAGGTAAACACACACACACACACACACACACACACACACACACCTGGGTCTCACGTGACGTTTTCCCTTTCATTATCATATCAGCATGCACACCTGCAGGAACATGCGTTTCCTCTTTTGCTTATTTAAGCTTTTGCTTTTTATGTCCGTCTTCTTCTGTTACTTTATTGATTATTCAGTCATTTTGTTTCTTTTCTGTTTGTTAAGCCACAACTGACAAACGTCTCTGTGCTACGTTTGAAAATATTTTAGTATCTGCTCTTCAAGTTTATGATTATTCCAGCGATGAATAGTAAAATTATTCCCCACGTCTTTTTGCCCTGCAGCCGTTCATGTCCCCGCGCTACGCAGGAGGCCCTCGGCCGCCCATCAGGATGAGTAACCAGGTCGGTCCAGTCAAGTGTGCCAGAGATTGATTGATTATTTATTTTTTTTTTTATTTAACTGAGTCAACATCCAGTATAGCGAATGAAAAGGTACTGATATTCTTGCTGATGTAATTCTCTCTTCATTTCTCTGCCAGCCTCCAGGAGGACAGACTTTACCTCCGAATGTAATCGACCCCACACGGCCTCCAGGTACCGAAAGACCCGGCACTCTATTAAGGAGTAGATTTACAAATGAGAACATTAGGATTAGTACCTTTAGTAACATGTTTGGCGTTAGGAGACAATAGAGCACTTATAAATGTTAAAAACCAATCAATAATAGATATAACGTACAGCTTACCTTCTCAATAGGAGAAACACACACAACCTCTGTTTGGTTTTATTTGTTGTCAGGCCATCCAAACCTGGGCCCCATGCAGAGGATGAACATACCCCGAGGGATGGCCCCGATGGGACCCGGACCACAGGTAAGTACCTGAAGAACCACGTTCCACCCTTTTTATTATTTTTAAACCAAATTTTCCTGTACTTCCTGTCAGTCCCGGGATCTCATCACTAGCATGAGGCGCTTTCGGACCGGAGGAACTTTTTCATAGTTCTTAGAACCACTGGAGGACTTTTTTGAGGATGATCCTAGTTTTCAGGGACATTTTTACGAACACTTGAGCCAGTGCAGCACTGGTAAGCAGGAGTTTTTTAAAAATCCGTGTAATACGTTCGCCATGTAAACGGCATCCCTTAACGCTAGTGTTAAAACATTAGAAAAATTTTTTTTTATTTTTTTATTTTTATTTTTTTTTCAAGCTATCATGTAAGAAAACCCGTTATAAAATAATAATCCATGTTAGGTGAACATATTTTAAGCAATCATCAAGTATTTTCCACCACAAGTTCATTCTTCATAATGTAACGTAGTAACGTAAAGAATTTACACTCAGCGTTTAACACTTCCTGGAGTCCCCGTTCTACGTCACAGTGGAATGATCCGTTTCTATAGAAACAAGCACACACAAAGTTTGCAGTTTTTCAGAGCAACACGAGAGCATTGTCGGACAAGACACACATTTATATTAAAACAAACAACAAGCTAGTGATGTCGCTATAGCAACTGATGGCTGGCTTACATGATTTCAGCGTTCCTACTGAGGGTGCGAATGCAAACAGAATAAAACCCTTGAGGGTGTGTAGTTCTCAGGGGCGCTCCCCAGTGGCTCGTCCACAGTGTACAGATATAACATCTGAACTGTCATGACTGGATCGCAATCTTCTCCGTTCTTATTTTTCTCTGAACTAACATGTCCTTTCTCTCTCTCTCTCTCCTCGGGGAACCGTCAGTCTGATCCATGGTTGTCATTGCAGAACTACGGCGGTGGGATGAGACCCCCGAACTCCATGGGCCCCAACATGCCAGGAGTTAACATGTAAGCTTTTATACACCAGGGCCGTGAAATAGCTTCCACAATCGCAGTTACTTCAAAGATGCTACCAATAAACTGCAAAAAAGTGTAAGCTCCGGTCATGAAGACGTACAAAAACAAAATGTGTTCTATCTTTACTCTGACCGTTAGAAAGTGCGGACACTGAACACTCCTTCCATTAACGTTAAATGTTTCCTTATCCTGGCAGAAAATGTCACTGGATCAATAATTACGCATTTTTAAATCCGTTTATTATTAGTGTAGCGCATGCCGTACAAGTCACTGTACGAGAGCTGTTACTATAGAAACCATAACGCTTTTAATCAGCACTTTAATATTAATATACAGCTGTGGTCTGCAGCTGCACTGCTGTCAGAGCTGCTGTTATAGAAAACTAATCATCATCATCTCTTCGGACCAATCAGAATCCAGAACCCAACAGTGACATTCCTACATCTGTTGTTGTTTTGTCATTCAGGGGTCCGGGAACCGGGAGACCGTGGCCTAATCCTAATAACACCAACACGGTAAACCTGACCTTGCGAATAAACATTCCCAGATGAACATCTTAGATACACTTTGACGCCTGGTTCATTAAAACGGCTTGATGGTGTTTTTGCAGATCCCGTATTCTTCTTCGTCTCCAGGCACATACGTGGTAAGATATTTTGTCTCTGTTCTGAAACCTGCTGACAAAATAAAAGATATCTTGGCAAAGCAGAAAAGGAAACAGACAGGAAGAGGAACACTTAGTTCACGTCAGGGGAGGGAACAATTCTGTGAAAGAATGGAGAGAATCAGATAAAAGATCAAAGGAAGATCAAAGGAATGCCAAAGAAGAGAGACGTAAATGCGAATTGGGCTCACACCCGAACCTCACAGGCCCAAAGTTATGAAGTCTCACAGTTCTTTCAGCTTTAGTGTGCGGATTTTAAAGCTGGACGCTTTGTGATGCCATTTCAAATAAATGCTAAATAGGATTTGGGGATCAGGCGCACTTAGTCAATGATCTCTCAGAGTGAAAGCATGCGAGTCTCGTGTCCACAAAGCAACAGCTCGCAGGTGATAATGGGAGAAGAACAGCGATTCTGGGACCTCCTAACTGTAGTGAAAAGCCGAAGACGCTAATCTCATCAGCACACGTGTCATGCTTGATCGACTCTGTTTGAGATTCAGGGGAACACTGTGGTCAAACTGCTCATCTATAATGCTCATGATGTGGTCCCTCATGTGTTTTTGGCTCAGGGTCCACCAGGAGGCGCAGGAGGAGGCTGTCCACCAGGAACTCCCATCATGCCAAGTCCTGCAGGTAAAACTGTTTATTCTACGAGCAGCCTGTACTGGAAACGTTCCGAACATTACATAACATTGGCACAGAATTATGCTGTATTTGGCTTACCTCAGAATTACTGTACAGTCAGAATACAGATTTAACAAGCGAATGCGTGTATATACAGTGTTACTGTTGATGCTGTGAGCGGCCATGTTGATTTGACATCACTTGCTGAATCCGGGTTGAGGAGGCCAGGAGGATGTCCAGGTTAAGGGGCGTTTTATTTGGTTTTAACAAATCGGAGGTTGGAAATTAACAGCGTAACAGTAACAGCGTTTACTCAAATGCATCATTAGGTTTATTGTAATGCTGTAGACCCGTGGGGTGTCAAATATTCAGCCCGTGCCTGGATCCCGCCTGATAAAGGTTCTCGTCTGGCTCACGACATGAATATAGAGTCCGTGTTATGTAAATAGTCAGCATGGAACAGGTCACCCAGTTCACAAATCAAATTCATATTTTGATCAAATATAAATGAAAAAAGGAAATTGTATTACAAAAAAAACCCCACTTAATTTGCTATTCTTTAGCAACTTAAATATTCCTTTGGCTAAATAATAATAATAAAAAAAAAACCTATTTCATTTTTTTAATGATCAACAATAATTTACAAACTTTTGTAAAGGTTGTAGTAAAATATAATAGCCTATAATTATTATTACTATAATTATAATTAATATGTATAACTAAAATATTCCTTTTATTAAAAATGAAAATAACAGATAAACATGTTTTAATACACATTTGTGAAGGCCGCAGTCCGCTTAAACGTAAAACAACTACCACCTTTTCCTTTCGGCGGCCTGCGCGTGTGTGTTTGCGCCTGTAGTGAGTATGCCTACAGTGACATCACGTATATTATCTCTCTAATGAGCGTACGCCCTCTGCTGTCTAAACAACACAATTACAGCTAGGAAAAACTATTTATAATACCTGATAAGTGGTTCATTTCAATTCGAATAGTCATAAATTTGCACCGCAATTTATTGACGCACAATATATTGTTACATGCCTCTTAAATAGAAATTGTTCCATGAGCTATAATTGAAATGAAAGATTCAACAAAAGCGCTGGTGAGCCACTGGTGGTGGGGTGAGTGGGGGTCGGGGGCGGAAACAGCAAATTAGAGCAAGTTTTTATTTATTTACACTCACACATGCCTCAACAAGCCTCATTTTAATCTGTTCACTGTATTTTTTTTTTTTTCCCCCGTTCATCAGATTCGACTAATTCTGGTGAGAATCTGTACACGATGATAAACTCGGTGCCACCAGGAGGGAACAGGTCCAGCGTGAGTCACGTTTCAGAACTCTAATCCTAATCTAATATAAAAAAAAAAAAGGTCATTTTTGCAGTACAGTGTTTCTCCTTCATTTGCTGTTTGTTCCCGTCTTTAGTTCCCGTTAGGTCCAGACGGCCCCATGGGAGGGATGGAGCCTCACCACATGAACGGCTCGTTAGGTAAAATCATTCTTTCAGCCGTTCATATAATAAATCTCCGAGACAAAATGGAGTGTGTTAGGATTTGTACTGTTTTGTGTTTATTTCTGCAGGCTCAGGTGATATAGACGGGCTTCCTAAGGTAAACATACAGCGGTGTCATGCTCTTATAGGAAAATAATCAAGCACAGGGTCGGTGTGATGAAGCAGTGATGAGTCAGCGTCATCACCCGGAAAGTTGATTATTTTCCTACAACGGCATGTCGTGGAGCGGTTTATTCATACAACGATTATTAATTTATTAAATAACAGCACTACTGTTCACCTGCTGAGACCGAGCGCGACATTTTCCCTCACCTGTAGAACTCTCCGAATAACCTGAGCAGTCTGAGTAACCCCCCCGGCACCCCCAGGGACGACAGCGATTTAGGAGGGAACTTCCTGCACACTTTCCAAAACGAGAACGTGAGTAGCGCACGCGTAAGCTAGATAAAGTACAGCATCATTAACAGAAGATTCCTTTCTCTATTAACGCACGCGCATGAGTTTACACACCTGCTTCATGTATCCAGTTAGCTTCTAGAATTATTGGCACCCCTGGGAAAGATGGGAAAGTTTAAAAAAAAAAATATATATATATATATATATATATATGTTATAATAATTAGAAAAAAGGTCTTTGGGGTTAAAGTGCTTCATCTCAGGTGAGCCGAATTCTAAGGAGAGTAAACCATGAAAAATGTCAAAGAAAGCAAATAAAGAAATTACATTTTTAATTATATCAAATGTATATTTAAAAAAAAGTTATCTGCTGTGATTATTTATTTATTTTATTTACTTATTCAGTTAGCTCCTTATTTATTTACCTAATTATTAAGACATTATTTACCTCTTTAATAACTAATTTCTTTGCTTACTTTTGTTTATTCACTGATGGAGCGCTGTAAGTCATGCCAGAGTTTATCACACTCGGTTTTATTAATTTAGTGATGCAAGAAACACTGAAGGGTGTGAATTTGTCCCGTATTGATCACGTTTCATGTTATACAGCAAAGTCACACATTCTTGCTCTGTTTTTTTTTTTTTTGGTATCTTATATACTCATAAATACACAATTATTCTGAGTTGTTTTGTTTTCCTTTTTTGTTCTCAGTATTCCCCAACGATGACCATGAGCGTGTGATCCGCGTCAGAGCGTCAGCGTTCACGGCGGCTCAACGACACGAAAACCTGCACACAACCAGAGAGTGACTTCAGTCTCACAGCAGAGAGACGTCCGTCTGAAAACCAGTCCTGGACGTCCAGCACCGTCTCCATGACCCGCTCGTCTCAGCTGAGCGCTTCTCTTTTCTACACTCGCGTTTCTGCCTTCCGTCTGTTTGTTTGTTTGTTTTTAAATCATTATTTTCATCATCTTTTATTGGAAAGTCAGATGATGTGCCGGTCATGGTGCTGGATCTCTCTGGACGCCATGTTAGGACCTGCGTAGTGGACAAACCCGAGAAACTGAAACGAAAGAACAGCAGAATTTTATCCGTAACGTTCCCGCAGACCGGTTTCGGCTCCGGCGTCTACACTCACTGCTGCGCCGGCTCTTTTCTACTCCACAGAAACGTCAAATACACCGGACTGTTTCCACACAGGACGCTCACGGAACGATCGGAAAATGCTCTTCTTCCATTATTTAAGGTTTTTTTTTGCCAACTTTCCCCCTTCACACACACACACACACACACACACGCACACACACTCCCTGTAATCAGTCTTTAACCTTTACGTCATTTTGTGTTTTAGATTTTTATAGCCGTTATTTTTGACTTTTATAGATCTTTCCTATTTGGTATGCGATTGGCTCGACTATTTATTTTGCAGACAATCTCATCACATCTCGATAAAGATTGTGACTTTTTACGACTTTTATTTTTCTGATGTCATCCTACGTGCACGCTGGACTATAATCACCCATCTCCGATTCATCCCATCTTTTCTCTCCGTATTCAGGATATAACCGGACACGACCCTGCTGCGATTCGGTAACTCGAGCACTGATCAGCGCGCTGAAAATAACGCGGTCGCGCTTTTTCCTGTCCGCGTTCAAAAACAATCATTAGGTCGTCAGTCGGGTTCGTACGGTCAGACCGTTCACGTCTTTCCACTTTAACCCTTTCCTGCCACCCTTTGGTTTTGTCCGCATCATTAGTTGTGAAGTTTGCAACCGAATAAATTTCTTCTCATCACATTCCAAACCTCCTGTTTATAAATCTGCGCTTTAAAAAAATAAAATAAAATCCAGAATTTGTACGTCCGAACGCAAATGTACGTGTGCATGCGACACGCTTCGTTTAATATCCATAACCAGAAGCTCGTTATCAGTGTGACGATATTTACACTAATAATAATAATAATAATACATGTTCAGGTTCTTTGCTTGTGTTTTATAGTGTAAGGAATAAAACCCTCGGGTTGTGCTGTTCCAGGTGAATCGTCAACAATAATAATAAAGCTGTTACAGCTTCTGCTGCGTCGCTTCATGAAGTGTTTTATTCCTCTTACACCACAAGCCAATAGGATTATTTATTTATCAAAGAACGACACGATAATTTTGATCCATTTGTAGTTCCGTAATGTGCTGGAACGTCCGATAAACGAGTCTATAACAAGTTACAAACAGTCGCTCCTTTCTCGTTTCTCGCTTCGTTTCTCTTTTCCTTTTTCTTGAAGCTGATGAGGGAGGAAAAAAAAAAAAAAAACAGAAAAAACGACTGGATTATTCTTAAATTGTTACTATAGAAACAATAACGTATTATAAGGAGCGCATTCAAGGGGCCGGCTCATTCTTCCCAGAATCCAGTGCGTCGTTTTTGGCTCTCTTGTGCAGGACATACGCTGTTAGTGATCTTTCTTCATTCATACGCCTCATCTTTCCTTTCTTGCCTCGGCCTCTTCTCAAAGCGGATCGGTGGAAATTTAGATTATAGATACGTCTGCGGGCAAAATATCTTCAGTTTGAGGTTAGTGTAAGATCGATGGCTTAGGGTCGTTTATGGAATATCGATGGCGTTGAAGACGGCGACTCGCTTCCAGGCCGCTTTGATGTAAACCCGGGAGCTTACAGGAAATGTATCCAGAGTCTCTGAGCCAATCAGACTCCAGAATCCAGCAGCGCCGTGCGTTAAACCAGAAACCGGGACGTTCCACTCGGGCAGGAAAAGGGTTTAAAGTGTTTTTTTTCTTAATCTCTTCTCAGGAGACTGAACGTTTTTCCTCTACTGCCGAACTGAACCGATCTCACGATGACGCCTTTAAATCAGATATATTTTGATAACCTTGTTAAAAAGTCTTTTCCGGATCTCCTCCGTTTCACTGCTGAACGTCACACACACTCGCACGCTCTCTCACACACACACGCGCGCGCGCGTTTCGCTGTATAATATTTTTCTGCTGTAATGTTTATTGTTTACATTGTTCCTCTGAAAGCAAAGCTATAAGAAATGATGACTGATTAAATTATTTTACTGTCCATGAAACTAATAATGAATGCAAAACTTCTTTCTGCCTCTTCTCAAAATAAACGTGTATAAACAGATGTTTGCTCTCTTCCCGGCTCAGTGTCGTGCTGTCGGAGGAAAATAATCAGCTTTTTATTCCTCGAACATAAATACCGCAGAGATTTGTGAGTATTAATGATTTTTTATTTAAGGAGTGATTTATTATAATTTTTTTTTGATCTGATTCAAGTTACATGAAATGTCGCTGGATCATGGTGATGTGATTCCGTGACCTTTAACATCGTCCTCATCTCGACATCGACGATCTGACGTGACGATTTTTTTTTTTGCATTTTACATTAAAAAGGTAGGGGAGGGTAGCAGTGTTCTGGTTCAGGTCGCGGCTCCGTGCAGATAGAGGGCCAGGAATTTCTTGAAGGTTTCGGGTTGATATCCGGACAAGCCGGCAGGAACCTGAGGACCGAGAGAGAAACACGGGAGAGCTGTGACGAAGCGTCAGTTTAACAGGACGACATCATTTAACAAGCTGGAATAGATACAGGCACATGATACTGCACCCATAGATTATTATTGATAAACCTTTAAACAAAAGCTATGATTTTTGGCT
This sequence comes from Notoglanidium macrostoma, assembly GCA_030068235.1. Classification (NCBI taxonomy): domain Eukaryota; kingdom Metazoa; phylum Chordata; class Actinopteri; order Siluriformes; family Auchenoglanididae; genus Notoglanidium; species Notoglanidium macrostoma. Next base: position 15,744,791 of record JAQQZR010000018.1, read on the forward strand.
CTTTTTATTTATTTTCTAATATCTACCAGCCAATCGGAAGTCAGTATTTTTCACAGCCTTAAAAAAAATGCCACAGTCCATCCAAAAAAACAGGAAATCTAACTCGGAATTCCAAGTTGGACACACACACACAGACCGACACACACAGACCGACACACACACACACACTAAAGTCTAAGGCCCTGATTTTGCTTTTTGTGCCGAGTTTGGATTTTGACCAGACTTCTTATAAAAAAAAAAATAAATAAAATTTTTTTTTTAAAAACTCTAGTTTTCTCACACGCCTGTGTAATTATGGTTCAAAGTTATTACTGAAGAATGAAATGAATCAAACATTTAAGTTTAAAGCGAGTGGAAACGAGTGTATTCGTTTAAAAAAAACCCCGTTCTCATCTGCGAACCTGCAGCAGGTATCTAATCTAAAAGCTGCCCGTCAGTCGTATTCGTTTCTCTTTCCTTTCTCTAAGCAGGATCCCTTCATTATCGCAACCTTTAACAAATCATTTTACACTTTATGGGATGAAATCACCTAAATGCTTCACGTACCTTCACCACCTTCTTCTTGATGAAAGGCCGGACTTTGGCGAAGTCGTAGAGCTGCTGATCGGCGTCGACCCACGCCAGGTTCTTCACGCCGCTGTCCGGCTCCAGCTCCGTGGTGTTCAGCTGGAAAACTACAAACTGGAAGAGACGGCCGTTGGTACAGACGCCCTGCACAACAATGGGCTTCTCCAGAACCCTGGGCTCGTTCTGCGGGAAACACGAGAAGTTCAACAGGTTCTGTAACATGCCAATAAGCTAATAATGCATGAACGCTAGCGAGCGGAAAGCTAACTGCTAAACGCTAACTGAAGAACTGATAATGGCTGATTATATATCAAACATCAGATATATACAGATACTATCTGTAGCTGTAAGACCTATAATATGTTTAAGGGTGCACATATTTATGCTCAGCGGGCGGGAAAGTGAAAGTGCTCACCCCGTATAGCATGCGGGCGCGGGCGAGGGCGTTCCCGAACGCGAACATGATGAGTTTAGCTCTCAGCTGCTCGGGTTGGAGTTTAGGTGCATCTCCAGACTCCGTTATGAAGAGCGTGTGAGCGTGAGGGTAAGGGTAATCCTCTCTGAAACCTACACACATAGACACACACACACACAGACACACACACAGACACACACACAGACACACACACAGACACACACAGACAAGCCTCAGATCAGTTAAAATGTGACAACAAAAAGCTACTGACTACTTGTAATATAACAGACAGACAGAGAGACAGAACAATAAACAGAGAGACAGAATGGCAGACAGGTTGGAAGGCAGAGAGACAGGTTGGCAGACAGAGAGACAGAATGGCAGACAGGTTGGCAGGCAGACAGACAGAATGGCAGACAGACAGACAG
>JAQQZR010000018.1:15746616-15759719 GCA_030068235.1 Notoglanidium macrostoma
ACAGGATGAGAAACAGACATTATGTGATGTCTATGATTAAAGTGGAAGTTGAGGTTTAAGGGGAAACTCCGGGACAGGCAGAATGGCAGACAGGTTGGCAGGCAGAATGGCAGACAGGTTGGCAGGCAGACAGGTAGGCAGGCAGAGAGACAGAATGGCAGACAGGTTGGCAGGTAGACAGACAGGACGGCAGGTAGACAGACAGGATAAGCAGACAGACTGAATGATGGAATAACAGACAGGATGAGAAACAGACATTATGTGATGTCTATGATTAAAGTGGAAGTTGAGGTTTAAGGGGAAACTCCGGGACAGACAGAATGACAGACAGACAGTAAGTGATTAAAGGGGCAGTTCAGGGTAACTCACCGGTGTGGTTTAGGAGCTGGTAGACGTGGGCACACTGCAGGTCGATGGTGGGGGAGATGGGGTAGAAGGTCTCCAGGACGTGATCAGAGGTGGAGCGGATCTCCTCGTCTCCAGCCACAGCAGGAAGTGGAGTCGTGCTGTTTAACAGGAAGCCGTTCTGCCCTCGCACCTGGAACTGATCCTCACCTGAGACACAGCACAGAGGACGTTTACTGCACCTCCGAAACGGGTTTTAGACTGGAGTGTGTGAGAGAATGACGGCCTGTGGGGAGCGGGACAGAGGCTTCACTGACAACTCGACAAGACTGCGTTTCTCCTTCTGAGATGATCTGATCACACCTGCATACAAATCTGATTAATGATCTGATGTACCAAAGAAAGATTCAGAGCAGCTAATGATTCAACATGACACGATTCAATCTGAAATGATTCAATAGGACATGATTCAACATGAAACGATTCAATATGATGTAATATGATTCAATTATACAGGTAACATTACCAGCTGATGATTTATTACCATGATTTCCTAAATTATACGAATTAATACGAGATGATTCAAGATGACTCGACTGAATACAACAATTCGACATGATTCGTTGACATATGATACAATTTCAAGCCTTTCCAATGCAATACCCTAGAAACTGATTAAATGTGCAATAGGACACGATTTAGTACGACGATTTAGTACGATACGATTCGATATGCTGAGATTCAGTGTGATGGAATTCAGTGTGATACCATTCGCTGTGCCATTACAATGCAATACCACGGGATTTAATTAAATGTGCAATGGCATGAGAAAACATACGGTTCAAAATGATATGAAATGAACGAGTTGGTACGATTCAATATGATACAAACCGATACGAGACAACACAAAACGAATCAATATGAAATGCGATATGATTCGGTGCGATATGATTCAGGGACATGGTAAGATTTAAAGCCATTACAACACAATACCATGCAAACTGATTCAATACGCAGCCTAGCACGATTCAATAGGATGTGATGCAATCTCACGATTATGATTATCAACGTGATTAAGATTCAAAATGCATTATGAATCTTTTTTGTGAGTATTCAGACCTATAAAGGGGTTTTACCCGTCATCACCATTGTAACAAAAACTTTTTACGGAAATCACAGCAGAAACCACGTATAAAACTGATCGGTGATGGTGATGATGATGATGATGACACCCAGAATTAATTCTGTAATGCTCTGTATTCACTCCACCTCACAGAACAGAACAGAACAGCAGAGGTGATGCAGAAGACTCATTTCCTGTCTCGTCCCCGGGCGTGTACTCACCTCTGGTCCAGCTGGCTGACAGGCTGTATTTCTCCGCCAGCATCCTGTGGCCGAGCGCCGCATGAGAGACCTGCAGTCCTCGGCACAGGTGGAGCAGGTTGTGTAACAGGGACGGACTGCAGACGAGCCAGAAAACCAGGATTAGCGAACGAATAGAGACGGAAACCTTAACAAAGACGCAATTATTACAAGACTAACGTAATGCATGTCGCTCTGCACTCAGGTTACTTACATAACATATGCTATTCATATATAATCTAATAAGAATGAAGGAAAAAAATACAGAACACGGTTTATGTACACGGTTATTACTGACATCAAAGGAAAACATCAAAGAACCAGACAACTTGTCTACACAAACAAAAATCGTCTAACCGATACGTGACGTTTCTAATCTATGAAACGGAGGACGATGTACGGTTACAGACTGAAAGGAAATATTAAATTCCGAATTTTATTGATCAATAATCAACAAACAGAATCTTGTCCTTGTCTATTGGCTCGCACGCATTCAGGGGTCAAAATTCACCCAGGTAAAGTCAAAAAGATTCAAAAAGTAAAAGTGACCAAATGCAAATGCGTCTTTTACATCCCTCGTCCTTTCCCCTTCGGTGGATTTTATTTGCATTTGGTTTGACCGTTGCTTCAGCTGGAAAGGCAAGAGTCTTTTTTTTTTTTTTTTTTTTTTTTTTTTTTTACCGTATCGCCATAGCAACAAGACAGCAACCAGAATGCTACGCGTAAGGTGGAAATGTTTGTGTTTCTGCTCTAGGCAACGTGCTGATGTTAGAATAACTTTTTAGCATTTTGCTGAATATCACAATACTGTATTTTATCAGAAATCACCGTTTATGTTGCCTGGGTAACGGAATTACGGGATGGACAAAACGCTACTGACCTCATCATTATACGAATGCTCAAATATATTATGTACTACTATCCAAAAGAAAACATTCTTCCTCTGTTGTCTTGTGTTTAATCCGTGTGTGTGTGTGTGTGTGTGTGTGTGTGTGTGTGTGTGTGTGTGTGTGTGTGTGTGTGTGTGGGAAATGTCAGTTTAAGTTGTGGCCTTTCTGTATTTGAGCGTTGCCGGACTGTAGGGCAGATGAAAAGGCCTCCAAAGGGCAGTGTTTGGGAGGAGGACGAGGTCTATCAAAGCCCTGCCGAACATGCGGCCCCGAACAGCCGGCCCCCTGCAGACACAATTCATTAATAAAGGCTTAACGTGCTGCCTCCTGCCCGACAGGCACGCTGCGCTGCGTTTAATGCCCGTCATTAAATTCAGCACGCCGTCAGAGCAGCACTCAGCCAAATGCCACTCGCAGCGCCCAAGCTCCTGAGCCAATTACTGACAGCAGGCATGAGGACGGTGGCCAGAGAGGGACATTACAGCACCAGAGCAGAGAGCAAACACGCCAAGATCATCCACATCTTCATCGTGTTTAACATGATACTTTTAAGGGAAATACATTTCAGAGCTTTCTGAGAAAAAAATAAATAAAAAAAGTCAGAACTGTGAGGAAGAAAAGGCAGAAATGTGACAACTTCTTTCCTCCCCAAAGAGTTCGGACTTTTTTCCTGAAATGTACTGCACGTGGCTCTAATCCTCTTCCGTACAGCCGAGTCGCCTTCTGCTGCTTTGGTTTGTTTCATAAAATGGAACTTCCTAGAAATGTTTACTATCAACACTTTACACCACAGCGCTGTGGAGTTCTGGATTCTGATTGGTCATCGGGTGCCGATTCATCTTCTCTAACGGCAGCTCCGATAACAGTTCAGCTGAAAATCACAGCTTTATATTAATGCACTCTGATTAGAACGCATTATCGTTTCCATAGTAACAGCTCATTCACAGCGACTCCCGATTGGTGGCGTTTCCTGTAAGGAGAAGTTGATGTAACGTTTACGGAAGGAGTCTCGGGTACAGCTGTACCTTTCCTGCATGTCTTCAGGACAGAGGAGTTCATGCTGCAGTTACTGAATTAATGTGGTAGAAAGAGAGAAAAACACGTCAGGACATGAAGTTAAAGGGAAACAATCCTCTTCCGCGTGGTGGGAGCTGGTGAACATTGAGTCGGGCCGCATCACAGAACAGAAGGAGCTCCAAACGGGTTCTCAGATTGAGTTCTGTCGCTCACCAGTATCGCTCTTTAGAAGGTCGAAGGTCGTTGGTGTCCCAGAAGCGGGCGTGTCTGATTGCGTTCTGCACTCGCTCATCCTGATCCTCCAGCTGATTGGCCGGATTCTCCGCTAACGCCAGGAGCTGAGCAGGAAAACCCGGGATGACTTTAGCCTTCGTAAGCCACAACGCCTGCCTCACACCTGCACACACACAGAGAGAGAGCGAGAGAGAGAGAGAGAGAGAGAGAGAGAGAGAGAGAGAGAGAGAGAGTGCACGCGAGTGAGAACAACAGAGCAAGAGTAAGGCAGAGAGGCAGAGGCAGAGAGCGAGAGAGAGGCAGAGAGCGAGAGAGAGGCAGACAGAGAGGGAGAGGCAGAGAGGGAGAGACAGACAGACAGAGAGGCAGAGAGGGAGAGAGAGAGACAGACAGATAGACAGAGAGACAGAGGCAGAGAGGGAGAGAGAGAGAGAGACAGACAGACAGACAGAGAGACAGAGGCAGAGAGGGAGAGAGAGAGAGAGACAGACAGACAGAGAGACAGAGGCAGAGAGGGAGAGAGAGAGACAGACAGACAGAGAGACGGAGGCAGAGAGGGAGAGGAAGAGGCAGGAGAGAGAGGGAGAGAGACAGAAAAATAGAGTGCAACAGAAAGACAGAGATGAAAAAAAATCATAGGAAGAAAGAGAAAGAGACATAAAGAGAGCAATGAGATACACAGAGAGACAAACAGAAAAAGAGAGAGAAAGAGATGAAGAGAATTATGAGTTAGTCACACTGTGCGTATTCCAATTGCACACTCCTACACACACACACACACACACACACACACACACACACCTTCCAGAGGGTTGCTTCTCTGGGTGTAGATGTAACACGGTCTCTCCTTGTACAGCTCCATGCTCTCGGCTGCAGGAGCTCGGTATCGGCCCGGCTCGTGCCAGTCCTTCTCCCAATCCGGGAACACGGGCTTCGCCAAGCCGGGAACATAGTGCTTCCTCTCGGCGTAGGTGATGCGCTCCAGTCCCTGGATTTCAGGAAGATCCCGGGGCTTTTTCCGCGGAAGAGTTTTTCCACACGCGCAGGAGCTCCGAGACAGACAGCGGTGCAGGACTTCACCTTCCGCCGCGAGCTTCCTCCTCCCCGAGAGCGCTAACCTCCGCACCGTGACGACAAACATCTCACTGATGATTATATTATGCACGAATGCTAAAAAAAAAAATACTATAATTTATAATAATAGTTTACAAACAATACAAAACTGAGTTTGACATTTTGTCTCGCTCCCCTTCAGGAGGCAGCCATATTGCCAAGTCACGTGCGTGGATTTTGTTCTTCTATGCTTTTCTGCAAAGAATCGCGCTGTTTTATTACCGCCACCTGCAGGACAAACACGATAAAACCGCCAGTTTCATTTCTACCGCCGTTATTTTTTACTGTTTACAAATACACTTTTTAAATTTAATTAACTGTTTACACAACATTTTTCATTTTGGTTCCAAAATATTAAAAACACGTAATATAAAAAAAAAAAAACGTGAAACATAATGGGCATGTGGCTTTTTAATTTAATAGAATAAAAGTGGATGAAATAAATATATAATTTATTTAAATATTTAAACCTTAATAAAAGGTAAAAGAATAATTTTTTAAATAATGGTAAATTATGTATAAGACAGTTTTCATGTTAGTTCTGAAATAATAAAGGTGTACAAAAACCCACAAATATACTAACAAGATGCAAAAATTGTAAAAAAAAAAAAAAAAAGAAAGAAAAAAAGAAAGAAAGAAAGAAAAGAAAAGAAAAAATAAATAAATAAATAAATAAATAAAAAATACAGAAAAATAAAATGCAATTAATTAATTTGTATTGCTGTCTATTTATTTATTAATTCATTTATTTATTTGTTTGTTTACTTTTTTTGTATTCTGATCCTAAAAGCAATATTTAAAACCTTAAAATGATTTTTTAAATTATTTTTAAAAGCAAATGTAGATGTAGAAGTTCATGTAGATGTAAAATGTAAAACACTTAAAATTTTTGTTCTAAAATATCAAAATCATATGTATGAGAGTAGAATACGCCTCATAGTCAGAACTTACAAACAATATTTAAAAATTAACAATTAATTCATTTAGTAAATTAAGAACAATAGGAAGAAAGAAAGAAAGAAAGAAAGAAAGAAAGAAAGAAAGAAAGAAAGAAAGAAAGAAAGGAGGCTTATATATGTGAGTAGACTCTCACTCTTCACCTAGTACTGGCTCAAAGTATTGATCAAAGAACCAGAATCTGTGAGGCAACTCAAAGTACTGACTTAAGGTACCAACTCAAAGAACTGACTCAAATAACTGACCTATGATATTGAATCAATGAGCTGATTCAAGAACCAACTCAAAGAACTGACTCAAAGTACTGATATTGCTAGAAGAAATAAAATTATCTTAAATATGGAGCTACAACAGATTTGTTTTCTACTTTTGTACATGTTTATAGATAACAGCGTGCCATACAGAGTCAGAAAGTGCATCAACGACTCTGAGACAGTGTACAGCCGCTAAACTGGGGGCTAAACATTATCCTTGTAGCCTCGAGTTCTAGAGAGCGTTTTGTGTGTGACACATTAACATTTCATGCCGACTCTCCAAACAGTGCCACGAGTCGCTGCCTGTGTGTATTTGATATCGCTCATTAAAATTTAGAGGGGAAGGTGAACCCCTGAACCGATCACGTTCCACATCGAGACTTCACACACTCCGCTGTCTGCATCTCTTTTTTTCTCTTTCATTTGTTTGTCTAAAGTGAGTGAAGTGTGACAAAAACATCAGGAGCGATACAGAATGGGATTGAGGATTGTTCTTTATCTTCATCTGCTGTGTATATTCAGCAAAGCTGCTTCCAAAAAAGGTAGGATTTACAGTATTTTCTAGACTGTAAGATGGAGTGCTCGAATTTGTAAAGTCTGGGATCCCTTTAGCTCTGAAAAAATCCACACACCACAAACTATTAAAAAATAAATATGTATAATAATAAAAATTTGGTCTATTTATTTTACCGGAGGATCCATTTTAAGGTGGATGATGTTTTCCACCACAGCAATAAAATAAAAAATAAATTCCCAGACCCACTGGCTACACTTCACAGATCCCTGGGGTTCTCTGGACCCCACCTTGAGAACCACGTGTATAAATCACACCACCCTGAGGATACAAATCAGTAATAAGTCAGTTTATATTGTTATCCAAAGTGAAAGCGGATCAAAATGTGGCATGGGACTGGATTTTTATTCAAATTCATGGAATTTGATTCAATAATCTGAACAGTGAGCGTTTAAAACCGAGCACGAATTATGTGTCGTTCATAAAGAGTCGACTCTTTCATTCGGCTCTTTTAGGTGAGTCGAATCGCCTTACTGAAGAGCCTTTTTTTAATTTCTTCATTTGTTTGTTTTTAAATAAAGTCAAGACAAATGGAGCCTGTGTTCATACAACATTGTTAATCACGCACAGTTCAACAGTAACCAAAAAGAACCATCTCAATAATGAATTGTATGAATCGTATCTAAGTGATTCACCATGATAATGTTGGGGAGGTGAGAGTTATCAGGGTAAACAGACTGAAATAGACAGAGTAATGGCATCACTGACATCTACAAAGATTGAAAGGAAATAATAAGAATATTAATGAATAAAAGAAAAAACATTTCACCTCATATATAAAAGAGTCGAATTAAAGAGTCGACTCAAAGAGCGGATTTAAGACATCAATAAAAGAAAGTGATTCGGCTTTAAGATGGAGCTGAGAAGTGCCACATCTGTTGGTTTCCAGGTTAGAGAAAGCAAAAGATATACAGTAATATTGATATTAATATCAAAATGTATCCTGTAGACTGTTTCTCAGCTTTATTAATCTACACCTTGATGTTTTTACACATATTTAAATATTTTGTGTGCTTTATAACAAATTCAATGCAATATGTAACTATTACTGAACACTTATTTAATCATATAACGCAGTCTGCTGAAGCAAAGGATTGGTAAAGAACTAGAGCCTTTTTTTTATTTATTTTTGGTCTCTTATCTTTGTTATTTCTCATCTTTATAGCCTGAGATCTAAAAATCTGAGGCCTGTATTTATCACCTGTTACGGTTGTATGGGAACTCTTCCAAATCTCCAAATCTTGAAGGAATCTGTTAGTTTTCTTCCAAGCAAAGCATGTTACCTTAAATTGTGGAGTAGCAGACCTACCGTAATGACACTTATTAATGAGCCCAAAGCAAAACAAGTAACATGCTGCACTTCGATTTCTTATCCGTTGCGGATTTCTGTTTCTATGTAGGTGTAAAATGCGGCGGAATCCTCGCTCCTTCCTCCAGCGGTAACATCTCCAGCCCTAATTTCCCAGGTCTTTACCCGTACAACGTCGACTGTTCCTGGCTGATCGTGGTGTCCGAGGGCTCGTCCGTGCTACTGACGTTCCACCACTTTGAGCTGGAGTACCACACCGACTGCGCCTACGACTATATCAAAATCTACAACGGCGTCTCGGAGGACGAAGGCAACCTTCTGGGGAAGTTCTGCGGAGATGCCTCGCCTCCTCAGTTCAGCTCCTCCTGGAACATCATGTCCATCATCTTCCACTCCGACCGCCACGTGGCCCACACGGGCTTCCTGGTGGGATACAGGAAAGGTAAAGAAACCACACCACACACCAATCATGTAACTCTGTCTGTAACATTGCACACGTAATGATGCTCAAGCCTGCGTGTTGGGCAGATACGTGTGGCGGAGTGTTGACGGGACTCTCGGGTGTGATCTCCAGCCCGGGATACCCGCTCGAGTACAGTAATAACGCAGAGTGCTCCTGGACCATCCACGCGTCCAACCGCAGCGTCGTCACGTTGGTGTTCCTCGACTTCCAGCTGGAGAATAACGAAGGCTGTAACTTTGACTACATCGCGCTGTTTGACGGCCCGACAGTTCAACACCGTCACATCGGGAACTACTGCGGTAACGAGCGACCGCCCATCACCGTCTCAACGTCCAATCAGCTGCTGATCGTCTTTAAGTCAGATTTTAATATTGGAGGAAGAGGATTTAAAGCTCATTATTACTCAGGTATAAACGCACTCATTTTATAGCTATAATACTTACACTGTATATACACTTAACATATACATAGTTGTTATTAGAGATGGCATGATACCTCGTTTTCTTCTCTGATACCAATACCAAAACCTTTTCTTTAAAGAATACAAAGCTTTCAAAAAAATCTAATAAAGAAAAAAAACACAGTTAAAAAAAAAAAAACAAGACTGCAGCTTTGACGCAAAAATCACTTAAATTGCAAATATAATAAACCAAATTTTTGAAAAAATATTTTAAAAAAAAACTATTCACTGAAGTCGACTTAACAATTCCAGTCTTTTCTTTAGTGAAGAGATCAATTACGTTCCTTGTTTTCTCCGATATCTGATACAGATCCTGGCTATCGAATCGAGATTTTGATGTGTTTTATTGTGGCTTTTTTATTTTAAAACCTTTAGGCCTGTATTCAATGTTTAAGAGTGTTAAACTCTGTTCAGAAGTTGTGAGAGAGTTTCCTGGAGTTCTGAGTAAAACTGAGATGCGTCTCAGTGACACAAGATTCCAACTTTCACTCGAGTGAGGAACAATATTAAACTCGGTGCTACCTGTTGATGTAACCTGAAATGTGTGCTTTGAGCTGTAAACACACACACACACACACAAACACACACACACACACACACACACACACTGAAGGCCAATATTACATGCATTAATATTAGTTCATTACTAGCTCTGTCCCTTTAGAATGAACAAAAAGGTTCAATAATGTGCGTAACCCGACTCTGAATACGAGAAACTTTCCTCACGTCAGTATTGATGCATCTTTAGAATTCACGTCTGTAAATATATATTAAAATTATTCTGAATGAAAGTTTGCATTTTAGAGCATGATACATAAATGTCTGTAAGGGTTTTGCGAGTGTAAAACACATTTCCATTTAAAGTCTCCTGCTTTCTTTATTCACTGTGTCATTAAAAGTTTTCTGAATTTGCAATAAAATTATGCCATGCTTGATCAGTTGAGTGCCAGCAGGTGCTGAAAGCCATCAGCGGGAACTTCACCAGCCCCAGTTACCCCAACATCTACCCCAACAACATGAACTGCCACTGGAGCGTGTTTCTGCCCCCGGGCTACAGGATCAAACTCTTCTTCCCGGTCATGGAGCTGGAGGATCAGAACAGTCTGACCGACTCCTGCGATTTCGACTCCGTAGCTGTGTATGACGGCGACAGTGAGACGGACGCCTTGCTGGGACGCTGGTGCGGGGCTGAACGGCCTCCGCCTCTGACGTCAAGGGCGAACAAACTGCTGGTGGTTCTCAACACGGACCGGAACGTTGCGTTTAACGGTTTCTCCGCTTCTTATACGGGAGGTGAGTGGCCACTAGGGGGCATAATGATGAATTACTCTAGTCCACACTTAAAACTATATTTACACTAGATTTAAACTTCTCTGTGGAGATTTGAACAAGTCTCAATACAATAGATAGAACAAATGTTTATTTGTATCTCAGTGGTACCAGTGAACGTGAGCTGCACCAGAAGTGAGTTTCAGATCCAGATCTCCCAGAAGGCTTTGCCCCAGCTGGACCGCGACAGCGTGTATCTCGGAAACCCGTCCTGTTCGGCCCAGATGACGGCGACGAGCTACAAGATCCTGGCTCGCTTCGTCAACTGTGGAACTGCGGGTCAGGTACAACACTGAGGTGGAGATTTGATTTGTGTAATAAGTGTGCAAAACATTCTTTTTTTGCAATTTGTGGTTTCAGACTTTTATTAAATTTTATTCCACATTGCTGTTGATTCTGATTGGTCAGAAAAGAAGGCGTCGATTCATTCTCTCCGACACCAGTGCAGCTGCACATCACGGAGTTATATCAACGCACTCGTTCTAACATGCTATTGCGATGTGTTTATTTAACGTTCATGGAAGGAGTCTCCGGTGTCAGAGGTAAAACTGTAACTTTCAAGGAGTTCAAGACAAAGAAAAAAAAACGAGAGGTTGGTGAGAGAGCGAGTGTTTACAGCTGCTAGAACGTGTCTTGTTTAACAAGTCTTCCACAAGATTAAATGTAGCTATAAACGGATAAAAAGTACCGTGCTGTTTTTTTACAAATAAATATCACGTCGTTGAAAACAATTTAGTCATTGAAGAAGAATTGAACGCTTCGGGATGTGCTGTTATTAGAAAATAATTTCCGTCTTAGCAGGAACAGTCACTCCGCTCGATCACACCACCGCACTGTTGATTATTTTCCTGTAACAGCACGTGTTTTATTCCTTACATCGTCTGATGGAACCTTTTACAGAGACGTCACAACGTCACCATGCTGGTGAACACGCTCTACATCGACTTCTCAGACGGGAAGCAGCAGGGCGTTCAGGAGTACGAGGTGCAGTGTGACGCCCAGAGGAAGGTGGCGTCGGTCAGCATCATCTCGGCGGAGGATCGGATCCGGATGAACGAACTCGCCCGACTCGCCGAGGAGTCGAAGAGCCTGGAGGGCGCTCAGAGAGCCGAGCCTGAAGCTCACGAGACCAGCGACATCGTCTTCATCAGCGTCTGCGTGCTGGCCGTCATCCTCATGCTCATCGCCGTCGTGTGGCTCGTGCTCCTCTAGATGCTCTTTAACCCTTTTATAAACAGCAGGTTAAATGCGATCTTTCTGTCCTCGTCTTGTAACTCCGACACGGTGTGAACTCATAAAATGAACTGCAAACCACAGCAGGCTTCTGATTGGTCAGAATGCACTGGTTAATCTTCTAACAGAAACTCTGACAGTAGTGCGGGTTCATATTAACGTTCTCGTTCTAATGAGTTATCGTTGCTATAGCAACCGCTCGTTCACGGAGGACGCTGCACATAAACTGAGCAAAAATCATATATAATCATCGTTATGATGTTTTCAAGATGTTTATTTAACATTTATGGAAGGAGTCTCCAGCGTCAGAGGTAAATCTTCAGGACAGAGGAGTTTACGCTTCTCTGCGGTTTCTGTGTAACATTGCACAAGAAATGCACTTTCAAGTTTATGTAAAATAATAAAAAATTATTTATGATGATTAAGAATCCATTATTTTAATGACCTTGTGTCAGTTTACTGGTTTGTGTCACACGAGAAATATAGAACACTGACATCTTTACTTATAAGACGTCTTAAAACCTGAGGAGAACCATAAAACTACATTATAAAATGATAAAAATGACCAAATGTTGTTTAAAATAAAACCTGTCAACACAGTTTGCTTCATGTGCAACAACATTAAAGACATTTTCCTGCAAAAAAAAGAAAAAAAAGAAAATCCTCTATTAAAGTCTAATGAAGCACACTCAATGCCATGTGTCTGTGTGTGAGTCTGTGAGTGTGTGTGTGTGTGTGTGTGAGAGTGTGTGAGAGTCTGTGAGTGTGTCTGTGAGTCTGTGTGGGAGTCTGTGAGTGTGTGTGAGTGAGTCTGTGAGTGTGTGTGGGTGTGTGAGTGAGTCTGTGAGTGTGTGTGTGTGAGTCTGAGAGTGTGTGTGTGTGTGTGCGCAGTCTCTTTGATCTCAGTGTCAGAGTTTCTTCTTGTGGTTGCTGACGAGCACGTTCACGGCGATTCTGCCCTCCTTCACCTGCGCTCTGACGTCAGGTTTGTGTTTGAGAGTGAACACCAGCGCCCGCACACTCCTCCTGTAGGCTCCGCTGGTCAGCCGCGAGCACTGATGAAACACTTCCCTCTCCATGTTGTCCACCAGCGCAGCGTCCGCCTGAGAGAACGACACCACGGCAACGATGACAACATGGCCAAAGCATATCAGATTTGAAAAAAAAAAGCAACAAAAAAACGTGTTGATTGAGATGTGCAGGTGATGTGGAGTCACCTCTAAGCCCATGCTGTCGGCGAGGAGCTTTCTGGCGTTGCTCCTGACTTGCTCCGTCTGTTTATCACTGCGAACCTCGATAGACGGCTTGTTGGCGTTCTCCTCGATGAAGGTCCTCCAGTGGGTGTAAACCTGCCGAGCCAACGACTTCACCTCGGCGTCCGGGTGCTTCTTACGCAGCGTGTTCACCGTGTGACCTGACAGGGGAAGGAAAAAATACATACATACATACACACTGTATTTTAATATCATCATAATTAAGAATTTTAATATCATCATGTTTTGAGAGATAAGCCAGGGCAAAAGAAGTGCTAAAAGGGGGGGATAAAAGTAAAAGAAAGGAAAA
>JAQQZR010000018.1:15783193-15793710 GCA_030068235.1 Notoglanidium macrostoma
AGCATTACACTCTTGAAAAAAGGATTCTTAGGGGTTCCTTGGACGGTTCTAGCTTTCTAAATGTTCTCCTCGAACCTTTTTCCAAAATGGACACACACTGTTGTAAAGTTCTGTTGGAATTATTCCGATTCCATTTTCACACGTTTAGTTTAAGTGCACACACTGTGCAAAAAAGCACAGAAACAGCCGAAAGCTTTGAAGAATATCTTAAGTTTTCTTACATCATAAAATATAAGATCCAATCAAGGTATGCAAATGAAGGTCAAAGTCACACTGGTTTACAAGAGAAAGGGGCGGAGCATAAAGGGTTGGAGGCGTTTGTAATTTACATATTCATGAAATCTGTGTTTGTACCATCTTCAAACTATTTTGGATCACTTTAAACAGACAGAACAATATATTACTGAAATGAATGGATGTCTTACAAAAGGCGACTAAAAACATCTATGTTTAAATTGTTTCAAATTAAACAAACAAGAAAAGGAAGGTGACGAAGAGAAGCCAGGGCCCAGTATGCCGTGCGTAGGAAATGCCTAAATCTGTTCTGCAGAATTGTTAACCAAACCCGTGATCTTGCTGCTCGCAGATAAGAAGCCGTATGTGAAAGTTTGCTTTATAAGCAGCTGTGAAAGGTCGAGGTTCCTCTTACCTCACTGATAATAAATACATAAAGCTACAGACCAGAGTTTCACAAACACACTTTTTAGTCTTTCCTGATTTAACGTCACCAAACTTTTTTAAAATTTTAAGCACGTAAGCAGCATGAAAATAACGGAACAAAGGAGCAGGAATTCAGGAAGAGCTTTTATTTATCCGCAAACGTAATTAAAAAATGTCCATATGGACCTAAAAGTAAACATCCCCAAGAACACAAGATTTTTATAAATAACTGAAGTCGTGTAAAGGTTAGTTAAGAACAAGTCAATAAAGAAAGCCTTTTTAGTATTAACGTCTTAACTGATGCTCGTCGTAGTGTTTTATTATATAAAGAATATAAATTGTATTTGAGGTGTGCGTGTCTTATTTCAGGCCGTGCTGCGTCTCTCGGTGCCTCCTCAGGTCCACTTTGCGCTGGAAGCCTTTGCCGCACGAGTCGCAGCCGAACGGTTTGAAGCCGGTGTGTTTACGGCTGTGTGTGATGAGGTTGGAGCTCTGACTGAACGCTTTTCCACACACTTGGCATTTGTGCGGCTTTTCTCCTGAAAATACGATAAACAGAAAGTGAACCTGGTGCACTTCAGCGCTAAAATACTAACACACCAACACCCAAATCACGCACTCTAGTAATGTTGTATGGAATAGAACACCGCCTGTCAAGCTGTTAGAGGAAAATAATCAAGGGCAGGTTGGTGTGATGAGAGTGGAGTCACTGGTACAACCGTGACGTTGATTATTTTCCTATATTTTTTATGGATGAAAGAATTAAAGATCATGGCATTCCAGCTGTTTATATGCTCTGGAGCGTCCTTGTGAACTAGTTCCTTCCTTTTTTCTTTCTGCTGAAGTTAATAAGACAAACAAAAGCAGGTTTGTTGTATTACCAAGAAGCACAAAACACCTCTCTGCATTACATTACAATATATGTAACGATAAACGGATAAAAATAGGCGCGATAGGTTATCCTTTAATAAATGGCATATTAATAGTAAATAATCGTTAGTGCTGTGGTGTAAGAGGAATAAAACACTTATAGGAAATGAATCAACAGTAACTCTGCTTCGTTAGGCTTACACCACCCTGTGGTTGATTATTTTCCTATAACAGCATGACACTGAGGGTTTTATTCCTTTCTTTCATGATCCATTAAGATATATCAGATCTCTGCTTCTTCCAGTCAGATCTAGAAGTTAATAGACCTGCTGCGTAATTGTTATTTTTTATTTAGACCATTTTAGAAACTTCAGCATGTGATCAGCATGAAAGCAGGAAATGTAAGAATTTAGCATCACGTGGAGCTGACGTGCAAACGTCATGATATATAAATCAGTATAGTGTAGTGCACTACACACAGAGACTTTCTGTTATTATTCTTATTTCGCCTGAAGCGCACGCGTCTGAGGAGTTCCGTGATGTTACCTGTGTGGATGAACGTGTGTTTCTTCATGTCGGACTTCTGGTGGAATCTCTTGCCGCAGTACTGGCAGGGGTACGGCCGCGTGTCCGAGTGGATCAGCAGGTGCGTGGACAGAGTGGAAGACCTCTTGAAGCTTTTCCCGCAGATCTTGCAGCTGAAAATCCTCTCCTGTCAATCAACACAGACGATATTATTGATCCATGTTTTAACACCGTCTTGGCGCTCTGTGGACTCGGGTAGATCAGCAACCTGCTGAAGTGGAGGCTTTATAAACCCAACCAACGAGGATTCGATTTGAGGAAACAAATATATATTTTTAAGATGTTTATTAAATTATTAAAATTCACTCTTGCAGATTTGCTACGTTCAACAAACAAGCCCCGCCTCCAGACGCCATCATCATTAAAGAATGTCTAACGCCGTTTCCGTAAAGAAAAAGTCTAGTGTCGTGGCAGCCTTGACGTAACCCGTAAGATCCACCTCACAACGTTTGTAGCAGATTTCGCAAATCTACGACGATAGATAGCATTAGGAGCGTTAGTAGGAAGAAGAATGCGGCTTTGCTTAGCATTAGTAGGAAGCTAACATGGCTGATTCGGGGGTAAATAAAAAATGGCGTAAATGAAATTTTAGTTCATTCTGTTTTCTTATTTTTGTATGAAGTTGGTCATTTGCCAATCCCCACGCAATAACGTTACAGCTACCAAGCAAAGGATTGTTCTTTGTTTTTTAAATATAAAATGCATGTGCTTTTATATTACTTTGCACTGCTGTTGTATACCAGACTGTCTCAATCTGACTCTTATCCTGTCCAATTTGGCTACAGAATGGACAAACCGTCATACAGTAATGCTGTATATTAAATACTGTCCATACTTGCGAGTGGACGACTTTGTGCTGTTCCAGACTGACGGCGTGACCGAACGTTTTCCCGCACAGCTCACACGCGAAAGGCCTCGTGCCGCTGTGTGAGCGTCGGGCGTGGACCTCTAAGCCGTGAGGCGTAGAAAACACCTGGATCAGATTTAGGACACAATCAGTTTTGCCGCTGGAATGAAACACACAGACAACACGATTGCGGTTTCGAAAAAGCCGTACCTTAGTGCACTTGACACACTTGTACGAGCCGTTAATCTGCAGTCGTGTGCACAAGACGTCAGGATGCGATTTGATCTCAGCGTTCTCAGGGATGGTCTTGAAATCGGTGCGATATCCTCGTGTGCGGCTCTTCAGCAGACCTGTAGCCAGCGACCTGTACTCCTCCTGTGAAAACCCTCTGAACGGGGACGGATTGGAGAAAAAGGCTTCGGCGATCCTACGGTCCGTGGCGCCGTAAACACCGATCGATGGCGTCTCGTGTGCCACGTGACTCCGCTGAAACGGTCTAACGAGGCGCCTGAGCTCCGAGCGGCTGTGAGTCCAGGCGCAGGGGCGGAAGGTCAGGTCGAAAGGTTGGATATCATCCGGTGATGATAAGGGATACTCATCGACACCTGTTCAAACAACACATTAGTACAGAATTTGGTTAATGCTGGATCATCTAACAACAGGACTGAACCGAATTAACAGTAACTCAACGCAGCTGCCAAGCGTTGCTAAACGTTATCTATTTGTAATCACTACGAGATCATAGATAAAATAATTCTCTAAGAGTTACCTTGAATCAGACAAAGGTGTACACTGAGCAGGTTTATAATGATCTCATCCTATAAGACTTGTGTGTTTGTACCTGGAGAAGTTGACGGTGATCCGGGTCTCCACACCGAGTCCTCGTACTCCGCCGGCGGATCACACACACTTCCCTCACAGCTGAGTGGAGAGTGCTGAGCTTTGTGTTCAGCCGTACACACCGCGCTGCCTTCAGGTGAGCATCGACCTGCACTTTTATTCACCTCCTCACCGCTGTCAGACTCGGCCTGGATCTCTGCACGATCACAAGAACTTAATTACGTGTTGAAAAAAATCTAAAAAGCCATGAGCCTAGTTATTTATTTATTTTTTTTAGTAAGACGTATTTGTAAAGACGAATCTTAATCTTGCCATCAAATCTGCTAAGTTTGTTCAATTATTCTTTTTTTCCTGTTAGCTTCTTGAATTAGCTAACTAGCTTTGCAAGTTAGCAAGCTAGCTAGCTAAGTTTTGAAAATTACCTTGCTAATAGCCAGTCTAGCCTAGCTTTTGTAAATCAGCTTGTTAATTTAGCCAGCTAGTGATGCTTTGTGATTTTTAAGCATTAGCTAACCAGCAAGTCAAATTCTAGGTTTGTGTTAGCGTAACGTTTTAATCGTGGGTACTTGAACGTGTTTCAATTTATTTTCATTCGAGTGGTCACTGTTTATGGCTCCAGACATTACCCATGGTTTTCTTTCTTATGTAAGTACCGACTCTCTGTACGTTTTCCACACCTGGTTAAAGCGCGAGTTCCCATCTCTGGTCCTGATTGCGCTAAATCGCAATCAGTCCTGGTCCTGATCACCACAGTGGTGTCATCTTGAACCTGAATCACTTTCCTCCTCACAACAAACCTCATGTAATTGTTGAAATGGTGACGTTTTCTGTACGGAGATGTTTATTTGGCATTTATGGAAGGGGTCTCCAGTGTCGGTGCTTTGTAACAGTCAGAAGTTTAACCTGTAACTCAAAGCTTTCAGACTCTTACAGTCTTAAACTTTAAGCATCATCTTTGTCGGTTCTGTACGAGATGAAAGAACTTCCCAAACTAAACGTCTCACCTGATTGCGCCGTAAAGCGTAAATCATTTTTAAATAACATACCTGTGTAGGTGTGTGTCAGCAAAGCGTCAAGCTGGATGTAGTCGTCCTCCAGGCTGCGAGGTTGGTGGTAGCTGTGAGCACGTTTGCTCTTCACTAAAAATGACCTCGGCATGTTCGCTCTCAGGGTCGAGGGTCTAGGGAGATAAAAAAAAAGAAAAGCTACAAATAGAGCTTCAAACAGTGATTTGTGGGGTCCAAAGGCTTATGTTGTTGTTGTTGTTGTTATTATTAATATTATTATTATGCAAAGAAGTCCTACACGGTAAAATCGGAGCTGTAATGCTGCCTGAAACCTTTCCGTCTCTGTCCGAGCTTCAGGTGAAACTATCACCTTCACATCAGTGATGCACCAGCGACACGACACACAACAGACTGCTAACGAGGACGCAGGTACTCCATTACACTCATTATAATACTCTCATTAATACTTAATAATTAATTGAAGGCTAGTGTTCACGAGGAAAACAATCTGACTTCATCCCACATAAATGTGAATATATTAACCTACATAAACCTGCTATATAAACAGACATGGACCTACAGAAATCAGACGTTAATAGTTAATACTTAATTGAAGGCTTATGTTTATAAGGAAAACCATCATATAAAGTACTAGTACTTCATGAAATACTACATAAACCTAAATCAATTTCAATGAAACTTACAAAAACCTGACTGTGAATGTGAATAATGAATAACAGTTCTGTTAAATCTTTCTCTTTCTTTTTATCTGAATCTGAAGACGTTTGTCAGCAAAAATTTCCTTTCAAGCTGAAATCAGATTTAAGGTCTCCTAGTATACAACAAAAATTCCAATGACGGCAATCAAACTGATAAATATAAATAGTTTTATATAGTACATTTAATCAATTAAACTGAAAGTAATTACAACTTTATCAATATTAAGCACAAAATTCAATCTAGTGCAGCAAAAAATCGTTCGAAACTTGGATCCTTTTATCATTTTGGTCATTCGTATTAACTGGAAATGATGTCCACTAAATCCAATATTAATTAATTTGAATAAATAATAATAACATGAACGTTATTTCAGCACAAATATTCAGACTATCTTTGGGTTTCTCTTTAAGCTTGTATATAAGTATATGACAAATATTTGAATAGTTGACTTACGTTTACAAAATCTGTAAACAATTTTCCAAACTATTTTTTTTTTTAACCTGAAAGCAGTCGCTGGCTGCAGAAAGTCGAAGACGTCCTTACAGACCCAGATATTGCAGCACACACCAGCAAGGTCACTGTGTGTCTCAGTCATGTATTATTTACAGACCACCACATATCTTTGCCACACACACACACACACACACACACACACACACACACAGGTCTACCATTTAAATTTTTTTATATCACGTCCAAAATAAACAGACGGCACTTTATTGTTCTCCTCAGCCTCCACATTTGGGAAAATTGGCCTCCATAAAATCATTGCTCGTTTTTCCCTGAGGCCAAGGTCTGACAGGAAGATAGAAAGGATTTCAATAAATGTGAGAAAAAATGTTTGGTGTAGCAGCTGGGATGGAGAAAGTGTACACCTACACACACACACACACACACACACACAGCATGTAAAAATTAGCTTGTAGTATTTTCTAAGGGTCATGTGAACATTGTTGAATTAACACGTCAGATCCAATGTGTAAAACTTCCACGTGCCAATGTGTCATTAAACATAGAAATGCTAAAAAAAAATATGGGACATTCTAGATGTTTGATTACCTTCGTTAGGTAGTTTAACACTAAATGAGTTCACACGACAAGCCTTAACACTACAGTTTTTTTTTCTCAGCGTCTGAGTGGATGCTATACCATTCTGGGAAATTTCACGTGAGTAACGTGATCACATATGAAGGTGAACGTGCATTTGAACATGTTATAGCCCGAGTTCGCACATGTGCACTCAAGTAA
Organism: Notoglanidium macrostoma; assembly: GCA_030068235.1. NCBI lineage: Eukaryota > Metazoa > Chordata > Actinopteri > Siluriformes > Auchenoglanididae > Notoglanidium > Notoglanidium macrostoma. The sequence goes on from JAQQZR010000018.1 coordinate 15,789,971, forward strand.
ACATCACACGTGTGTGGGGGGGGAAATGAAGTGTATCAGACTCTTCTGAAAGTTAATGAATTGCATATGAAAATTGACACGTGAAAAAAAGAATTGTGGGTAACAAAAAATCCTGTGAAAATAAAAAGGAAAAATAAATGCATGCCCTTGTGATAAATTAGCATGTGAAGACAGAGGGGAAATCACAATGAAATGTGAAAAAACAAACAAACAAACAAACAAAAACCACACCATACACGTGTGACAAATTTGTGAAACATAGCACAAAATTCACACGTTCTAATTCAGGATGCAATCATGCTGATTTACAGAGTTTCAGTTAATGTTCACATCAAACATCAGAAAGCGGAAGAAAACTCAGTCATCTCGGTGACGTTGACTGTGGCTGAGTTCCTGCGATTTTCACGCCAAGCCTAAACGCTAAATGCTGCGAAAAACAAAAACCATCCACTGATGAGACCCATTCTATGATGAGAGAGAGATCAGAGGAGAACGGCTGGAGAGCTCGGAGCACTCTTTACAACCGTGCTGCGCAGAAAAGCATCTCAAAACACACAGAACCTAGAGGTGGGTGAGCTAGAACAGCAGAAGAGCACATCAGGATCCACTCCTGTCAGCCTGAACTGGAACCTGAGGCTACACTGAGCGCAGGATCGCACAAACCGGACAGATGAAGACTGGGAAAAAATGGCAGCTGGGGTTTTGGGGTTTTTCAGTCCTCATCTGGATGTAGATGTTGCGTCCTGTTTTTCCGAAAAAACCTTAAAGCGACTGTTCCTACATCCAACATCATCTACTGTATGTGCACTCAAGCACAGTGGAGTTACTTCCTGGATTCTGCTTCATTAAATACAGTACATATAAACAGTTTAATGCTCAAATCTATAGATTATAAATAAAGACGTCATTGTTAACCGCAACTTAATAACGTAATTAAAACCTGAACTGCTAATTCTCTTAGTGTTGATGCTAATTTATTACCCAAACTCTTCCAATACAGCTTTATGAGACTTCAGTGCTGAAAAGGAGTTCATTCTACACTTTTAGGAGTTCATTCTACTCTTCCTCTTCTTTTATTTTGCCGTATAGAAATAAAGCCCTGCTAGCTTATTAACACCGATTATTAGCCTTCCATATTCAAAACCCTCAGATCTTCACATTGCATCATGCCAAGTCCATGGTAAGCAATTAATAATCGTTAATAAAAGCAAGATTCGCTCACATGCATTAACGCATGCATGCATGCGCGCGCGCCAAAACTTTGAGCTCCTTTTCAGCATTGATGAGAAGCGTCATTAAAGTTTTCTTCTAACGGTGTGTTTTATCTGGAGTGTGTGAAGAAATGTGTCTAACACCAAGTGTGTGTGTGTGTGTGTGTGTGTACGCTCCCACCTGTTGCCTCTGCGCGCGCGGTGTCCTGCGTCTGGACGTGTTGCTGCTGCTGCTGCATGCGCGCGCTTTAAATACCGCGGCTGAACTTCCTGGAGGAGGTTTAAAAGGCCCAAAGCTGCAGATCTGCAGGTAGACACACACACACACACACATACACGCGCGCGCGCATACACGCACGAGCGTGGACCAGTGGGTGAGGATCTGGATGCTATAAACTGCACGCGCTTGTCCCGTTATAGATGCATGTGATTATATGGAGACGCCTCGCGCTATAATCATCCTGAATCACATCAAGATTTTTTTTTTAAAGGTTCTGCACAGGAAGATTTTCATATTTGGCCCTCGTAGGATTACATGCAATTATTCCAGCAGGATTAAAAAATACACACAGTAAATGAGTTCTTGGGTTCTGCAGCCCACAATCTGGTGTCTCAGAGATTATTTTTAATATCTGTACACTTCTAAAAAAACAAGGTTTCATCTAGCACCCTGAGGGAACCTGTGTTAAAATCCGACAATACAGGGTTTCCTTTTTAAAAAAAAGAAAAGAAAGAAAGAAAGAATCCGTGTGATGCGTTTTTTTTTTTTTTTTTTTTTTTAGAAAACTAGAATAATTTAGATTTTGTACAAAAACCTTTGGAAAATAATTTTGGAAACTTTTTTATAATTTTGGGAGTATTAACGTTCCATTAGCCCTTTAAAAAAAGTTTGCTTTAGTTTTTTTTTTTGGAAAGGGTTCCACATGGAACTACTTTAGAAATCTAGAACAATGAAAAAAGTGTGTACTCATTGAACACTAATATACACCAAGTGTATATTATTTAGCATTCCTTGGGGAGAACCCGTATGTGTAATCTGTACCAAAAAAATTTTTCCACTAAACACTAACTGGTTCTTGACTTCTGCTTTGGGCAGTGGAAGCTTCGTCGTTAAGAGATTGGACTAGGGATCAGAAGGTCATGACTTCAAATCCCAGCACTGCTAAGCTGCCTCTGCTGGGCCCTTGAGCAAGGCCTTAACCTTCAACTGCTCACTTGTATAAATGAGGCATATGTAAGCTGCTCTGCATAAGGGCGTCTGTCAAATGAAATGTAAATGTAACTGGTTTGTCCCTTTGTGACAACCATAAATGTGTAAAAGTGTACCATACCATCAAAAAAAAAAAAAAAAAAAATAGAAGGCTCCACGCCAAACACATCTAGAACACTCAGTCCTTCAAACACGTTGTACCCTGTGCCATGGCATACATTCTGTAATGCAACCATTACTGAAATGAAAGGTTCCACCTATGGTGTGCTGAATAGTTCTTGGGTTTGTCCTTAGCATTGTCGCTGAACATTTTCTTGGAACAGCACGCGGTATTGGCAGTGATGGTAAAAATAAGATTAACAATCAACCGTCATGCTTCTAAGACCTTGGATGCTGTATACTGGCCTCTCTGGAGAGTATTTGGGTTCTTGCTTAAGATGGCTAAAAGGCAAACTGGAATCAGTAGCATTTGAAAGCAGGATTTAAATGAACAAGACGACACAGATACAGTACACACGAGTGTATTAGGAGAAATTTGAGACATGACAAACTTTAAAACAAGGAGAATTCAACAAACTCTAAGCATGCTAGGAGAGCCCTACAGAGCCAGTCAGCTGTGCCCACTCTCAGGTGGCGTTATGTGAGGATGTGGATGAACACCGAGGAGACGGAGTCACCGCTTCGAATCTGGGCGGAGGCACGATGTCTACAGAGCAGTTTTTGTTTAACCTTTGCCCTGCGTCTCATTATTGGCTCACAGATTTAAAACTACAGCGGTGATTCTAGCAGGATCATAAGACACACAGGAAAGAAGTTCTTGGTTTTGCAGCCCAGAAGTTATTTCAAAAGTTTGTACACTTTCAGGAAACAAGATTACACTGAAACTGAAACTTGTGTTGGAGCCCCACATAAGGGGGAAAACAAAACTTCTGGCTAGTCTCTCTTCGAGATCCAATGAATGGCTTGTCAGTCTAGAACCCGTGTACCCTGAATATTCCTTCATGGAACACCAAAAGCAGCTTTAATTTTTTATTTATTTATTTATTTTTTATATTGACTTTTCCATGTAGAACACCTTAATGTTTTTGGACGCTTAGGGGAGGGGGGGAATCCATCTAGTGCCCCAAATAGCCTGGGTTCTAATCAGCAAAAGAGTGGTACAGGAACCCCAAACATCTCTAAGAGCACTTCTTCAGAAAAGGTGCCATTTTTATATTTTGCCATTAAATGTTCACGGCACGGTGGTCCTGGGTTCGATCCCCGGGTCACCCAGGGTGCCTTTCTGTGTGGAGTTTGCATGTTCTCCCCGTGCATGCGTG
>JAQQZR010000018.1:15794992-15809282 GCA_030068235.1 Notoglanidium macrostoma
GCCCCAAGATGCTGGGATTGGCTCCAGCTTCCCCGCCACCCAGACGGATAAAGCGCTATAGATAATGGATGGATGTTCCATCTAATGCCCTTAAAAGGATTTTAACTCCTAGTTTGTCCCTTTGAGAGGAGCAGGTGAAGGTTGTATATAAAACAAGGTTTCACAATAGTTGTGTCTCACAACAATTCAGAGAAAACACACAAAACTACACAAGCCAGTTAAGGGATATTAAGAGCGGTCTAAAACCAGATTCACACACTGCAAAAATTCCAGCCTGACAAATCACACGTTGTAAAACAATTCTTTGCTTGATTGTCGAGATCGAAGCTCTTAAAACTTATCTGCTCATTAAATTGCCCGCTGATTTAGTGACATCACAAAAGTTTTGGAAAATGTCAGAAATGTGATTGTATAAAATCCACCAATAGGAACACGGCAAACAGAGACGACAGCTACAAACGCCGTGGCGATGGAAAAACAAAACAAACATGCTGATGGAAAAACCTCAAGCACACTTTGAAGAATGTTTGTAAGGGGGTAAAATGTGTACACTATTCTTATACACTGTTTATTATATTATATTGTTCCCCTGAACCAATTTTACATCCTGCGCTTTTATGCAAATTTTTTAAATCTCTGATGTGGGAGATGAAAATCTGATTAGTCAGAAGAGGTGTGTTTTTATAAACCTTTTCTACAACAGGTTTAAATGAATGCTCTTGTTCAAATACGTTATCGTTTCTATAGCAGCATCTCATTGACAGGGTCTAATACATTAACATTTTAACATTTACAGAAGGAGTCTCCAGTTTCAGAGATAAACCTGTAGCAAAGTTTCCTGACATCAGAAACAGCAGTTTCTTGGCAACAGGACATCCTGCGTTTTTGTCGTCTTAATTTTAAGAGAGGGAATAAGAGAGGCTGGTAAGTGAAGGACCATTTATTCAGGCTGGCAAGAATCTGGTGATACACAACAAGATACAGGGGTTGCAATACTATATATTTCGATATATCGCAATACTATACTGTAAGCAGGAGATCATTTTAAATGCATAAAATTTGAGTAAGAAAGTTCACTTTTTGATCAACATCATAGACAAGGTTTTTTTGCAATCTGAACAAAGGAATTAACATTTGCCTAGATCAGTAAATAAAAGTACGCATGAAACAGATCTAACTCATTCGGTTTCAGCCATCAGTGGTAACTTTACTAGCCGGTTGGTTTGCTAATGCTTACGGTAGCAGTGCGCCCTTATGCTACTTCCTGTGTCATTTTACGCTGTTACATTGAAGGAGGTTTAAACGCCCCAAAATGAACCACCGTCTGCCACGAATCTTTGCATGTAAACTTTTAATTAAAAATTCGATCACAAAAAACGTATAACAATACACGTCTATCATCGTTTTCTTACGCTCCTATTGTTTATAGCTGCTATAACGCAAGTGAGAACACGAAAGACTTGTTTCGCAGACGTTCCACAACATTAAACATTGGGGATGTGCAGTTATAGAAGAATAATCATCTTTGGGGGTAGCGACAGTAACTGTGCTTCATCACAACACCTTGCTGTTGATTAGTTTCTTACTTGACACACAGGACACAAATGTGCCGTTTGTCCGGAATATACAACTTTCTAAACAGAATCATTAAACTGCGCAAGATAAGATGAAATAATTTTTCTTGATCGGACGTCAGATTTTCTTGCTGTGCTGCTGTGAGCCTTTTCTTATAAAAAAAACATTCAGTATTTTTGTATGACTCAAGCTGATGGAAACTCGTACTTTTATGAAAGCTCATTCTTCACGGTCCGGTGAGAGACACACACACACACACACACACACACACACGAACACACGCACACACACACACCATACAATGTGTGTTATCTGAGGCACAGTGCAGAGAATGTAAACGCGATGATCAAACACTCATCAGTCAGAACAGGAAACCAAAGCTCATCGTGAACAGACGTTATCACTGCACAGAGAGGTTAGGCCTCAGTCTGAGCAGATGAACCAGCGCTCTCTCTCTCTACATGCACACACAAAAGGCTTGATGGTAAGTCTTCACCGCTTTAGAGAATACGTGATTGAAATAGCAGCACAGAGTTGCTGTGATAAGACCTTGAGGTTTCTGGGCGCTCGACTCTGACGAATGGACTGACATCGTGAGAAAGGTGCAGCGGGTGTACGAGTTATTTCTGCAGTTCAGCTTGGAGCTCTGTACAGTCTAAATAAAAACACAGCAGCATGTAGCGTGAACTTTAACACCGCACGCGCAAATTAAAACAGCACTGCAGTAAACCATCCGTAAGATGTGTGTGTGTGTCTGACTATAACCTTCATAATAAATTGAATAGAAAGTACAGAAGAAAATCGCTCAATGTTGTTCTGTTGTAGAAAAGTAATCAACGATGCAGTGGTGCGATGACGCGGAGTTACTGTCAAACTGCCACCTCGGAGTTGATTATCTTCCTACAACAGCAGGTCACAAAGTGTTTAGATGTAACCACAAACAGATAAAAAGTAGCTGAGGTGTAAGAATTAATGTCGTGGAACGTCCATGAAACAGTTAGTTCCTGTTCTCACTTACGTTATAGCAGCTATAAAGAGCTGTTCCCTCCTCAGCCTCAGCTCAAAGTTAATTAGACCCAAAAAGAGCAACCAAAAAAAAACATTTGTCATGTTGGCAAGAAACCTAAAAGAAAAAAAACACGCCTGTCCTGAAGATGTCCGGAAAATTAAAGTTGCAGCCTTCCCTCCGAATGTTAAAGTGCCGACACTGGAGACTCCTTCCATAAACAAACAGCTCCTTACAAAAAACATCACCATAGAAACAAGTCTTTAAGTCTTATGTGAAGCATGCGCTGTACACCTCCATACGAATGAGCCGTTACTATAGAAACCATAAAGTATTATATCAAGTGCACCAATATAAACCTGATCTACCACCATCTGACCAATCAGAATCCAGAATCCCACACCGTGATAACCGAACATATTTTCATGTTAAGTTGCATAATTTATATTTATTTTTGAGCAAAAAGGTGTTTTGGGTGTCCTCCCGAAACATCTGGAGGAACCAGTAGACGTTCCATGTAGTGTTTTTGCTTCTGAAACGATTCCATTTTGAACCATTCTTGCAAGCTGAGAACCTTTAATGATTAAATAAATGCATAAGAACCTAAAAGGAACCAATCTACCAAATACCAAGACGCTAAATGTTAAACTCTTGACAAGAACTAGATATTAAAGTCTAAAACAAAAATGGCCAATAATTCGGATTAGAGTTAAATGGTTCTTTAAGGATTTAATGGATAATTAAACGGGAACCTATGCAGAACATCCTCTTTCTGATAAGAACACACTCTTAGAGGATTCTGTAAGGACGGTTTCCTTCAGAGGGACGCCTTAAAAAGTTCACGGGTTTTTCGAGAGCGCATGGGTTCTCCAGGACGTACTTAAAATGAACAAAATTCAGCGTTCATCACAGTAATAAGTCATGTCATAAAAGTACTAATGAGCAAAACTGCATCAGAAAAATGTATCGTGGTGCAATTTAGCAAAATATGGTAATATTACAGCTTCGTAATCGCCAGGTCCTGGAGTTTATTTTTCAATAGAGAAATTGAGGGAAACGTTCAGATGGAAACAGTCCTAGCTTGCTGGGAGTTTATCAGCTCCAGAACGTTGGAGTCTGAGGTCAGCGTATCTGAGGGAACCCCAGTGCTCACTCGAGATAGGGAACGATTTACGGCACAGGAATCTGAAACCGCAGGACCGTTCCCTTTCTCTTTCTCTCTCTCTCTCTGTTTGTCTGCACAGCCCAAAACACATGCCAGTAAATCACTGGGTTACAGGAAAAAAAGGCTGCGTCAAACTAAAACTAATGATTTAGTTAGAGAAGAGAGTATGAAACACCAGGACCATTACTACTACTGCTAATAATAACAACTTCACACATTAAATTACTAACACTGAGTAATTTGCCAACACTTACTAGGCACAGCTGTGGTAAGCATTTGTGTCAGTTTTTGAATGAAGGGGGAAATTTTTAATTGGGAAATACCTTAAAAAAAAAAAAAAAAAAAAAAATTATAAATAAACAGTGTATTTGTAGTGTCTTTGATGAAAAGTCAAAAATCCATGTAAAAATTCACATTTTCTTTGCTCTGAACTGCTCAAGACAACCTTATCAAGTAAAAACAGGCTCATTTTTGGTTCGAAGGGATGCACAAACTTTTGCACTCAACTGTAGGTGAATTTTGACCCGGATAAATCCTTTGCAGAATAAAAATGCACGCACCGGTTGTTGACTTAACACTTTTTACTACTATTAATATTGTAATAAATATCATCTAGTAATCATCCCGAGTCGCAACATCAATAAAAAAAAATAATTAACGAGTGATTTTAAAATTTTTAAACCTAGTGACTGTAAATGCGGAATTTTATTTGATTAACTTTAACATTGTATTTCTGGGTCACATGCTGTGTTTAAAACAAGAATAATAATAGATACATGTCTATATAATAAATTTGAGCTGAATAAACAAAGAAATCAATTTAAATTGAAATAAATATTTACCTTAAAAAAATTTTTTTTTTTAATCTGTCTTTATATTTCAGAAACAGAGCTTGTCGACATGTTCACATGTGTAATAATAAATCAAGCAGTTAGAATTCGACTTCTGGAAGGCAGCAGTGCGTGAAGCAGCAGTGAAGGAGGGGTCGGTTTTTTCCTCCCCAATCAGCTCGACTCATCTGGTTGTAAATCTAACAAACGGTTCGGAGCCACAAATCATCTCTCGCAGGCGGACGTGTTGAGAGACCATTGTGCAGCACGGAGACAATGCTCTCTTTCTCTTTGCTTCATCAAGTTTGCTTTCGCTGAGCCGATCAGTGCATACGTCCATCAGAAAATGATCAACTTTGGGGATCATGCCACCACTTCATTTTTCATCCCCTAAAAGCCCGACACTGAGCATTTTATTCCTTAATTAAACATTATTCAACTCAAAGAACTAAGCATTTAAAAGGCTGCGGTAATTCAGTGGAAAAAGAATATCTTGCAAGTTATTATAGATAAACGCTGGCTTTTATGTTTTCTGGGATTTAAAGGTGCAATATATAATTTTGAAAAGTGTTCGTAGATTTATACTACTCAAATATCAAATTCCTTAGAGCGAGTCTGATTCGCAGCATCACAATACAATAGCTTTGGCTCATTTCTGCATTTCAGGTTTTTGTTAAAACTTTTGCAGCCCAGAAATAAGCCCCGCCCCCCCAGTCAGAACGTGGCTACCTCAAGCTGTGTGTTTTAGGGAAATACCCCTTACATAGTTACAGTTTTAAGAGGGGGTCACTTGTCAAACTGGAACAAAATGTTTTTAAATGGCACTTCACATCTCAAACAGCAGAGGGCTCTTAAAAAAAAAAGGACATCCTGCTTCTTTAAATGTATCGAAACACGGTGTTAGAACTTCAAGTACCTTCGTGTCCTTTCTTGCAGATGAGGACCTTGCCATTTTCACAGAGCTGACTCCGAGCCATGGCGACACTGGGGAGCTGCTGAACGCGGCACGCTGACTCTCAAACCTTTAGCAATAAAAATAACAGACATCAGTATTAAAACTAAATCTGAGGCCTGGTCACAGGAAAGAGTACAGCATGTAGGATGTGAAAGAGAAGTGCAAGACGTGTGGTCAAGTGCAACAGCAAGCACGTCTAAATTTATATTCTGCCCCAGCTGTGACTAAAGCGAGAGAAATCATGATCTTATCTGTTGCACCGAGTCTCTGTGGGTGTCTAACTGTCTAATAGAAGCAGCGGTAGAAGAACGGCAGTGACTAAGGAAATAAAGAACAAATGATTTCTTTTTGCGAACTGATTTACTTGAACTGATTGAAGTGAAGGGCAAATGAAGATTTGGTAGTAGTGATGGTCAGACTAAATGAGAAGTCGTCTGAAGGCTGCTGAAGGCTACAAGTGGGGTCCAGCTGCTGCCCTGCAGACCAGGCCAGATGTTGGACAGAAGCCCCTGAATGAGCAGAAGCCACATGCTAAGAAACACTCCATGACTCCATAAAGCAGCTACCAACTAGGTAGTACAGCAGTAGCTGTAGTTTTATTTTAAATAAATAAATAAATAAATAAATAAAGCCCAAGTGATGAGCAGAAACACCTTATAAGGCAAAGTTTCATTGATCTGCAGAAGCTTCTGGTACCAAAGTCAAAGAAACATGAAGCACCTGGCCACCCATTTAGAAAGTTCTATGATGGACACCTGGATGGGGAAAGTTTCAAAAAATTGATTTCTTTAAAAAATTTTAAATAAATAAAATAAAATAAGTAACCCACACTGTCACTTATTCAGTATTTCTGGATGCTGTTCTGAGAGGTGAATCAAATGAGTCAACTGGCAACTAAAAGATTCAAGAAGTGAGTCATAGTAAAGGAGTCTTTCGATTCAGGGTCTGGTCGTTGACCAAAGAAAAACCTTGTCTGTCTGGTAGCGTGAAACTAAAACCAAATCTGTGGCCTCATCAGGAAAGTGTTGAGCGCGACCAACAAGCTTCTAACTTTATATTCTGCCTCGGCTCTGACTAAAGCAAGATAATTCATGATCTTGTCTAATACATTGAGTCACTGTGGGTGTGTAAAAGTAATAGCGCCAGCGGCAGAAGAACGGTAACAGTGCTGAGTGAAGAACACAAGTGAAGGACAAAGGAAGGTTTGGGACCATTGTTAAACTGGATTTGTAAATGAAGTCTTAAACCATGGCCAGACAAAATGAGAACTGAATTGAGAATGGGGAGGGGGAAAAAAAAGGCATAGGTTAAAGCCACTTGAATGAGTGGGCCCGGCTGCTGAACCGAGGACCAAAGGCACTTAAGTTCCTCAAATTGGTGTTGTAAGAATTGTGCAGTGAGGACTCACATAAAAGGGGCTATTTCTTCCTCAAAATAGGGAAAAAATACTTTTGGACTAAAGTTCCTACTTCAGGGTAGGTACTCTCCCAGCTCAAGAGGAACCGCGAGTGCTGCATGTGTACGGTGATTGGTCACATGAGCCAATGCAGCTACAGCAACCAACATGTTTTGAAAACCCTTGGAAAACTTTAGCCATGTAAACAAAAGCTGTTATCATTAGCTTAAAAAAAAAAAAAAAGAAGTTGTGCAGAAATGACATCACTATAGCAACCGTCAGTCGGCTTACGTCATATCAGCGTTCCTACTGGCAGTGCGAATGCAAACTGAGGAAAGCCCTTGGGGGTGTATAGTTCCCGGGGGAGCTCTCAAGAGGGTATTTCCTCGCAACAAGTCCATAGAACTGTTCTAAAGTACCTCAAGCCTCACTGGGTAAAGCTCATCTCCCATCCAGCTCACCCAATGATGTTTCTGCCCATCATGTAGCATTCAGCATACTTCCATTTGTCCTTCACTTGCAAATCAGTTCACAAAAACGAATCATTTTTCCTAATTTGCTCCATGACTGTTACCGCTCTTCTGCCATTGCATCTCTTAGACACTTACACACCCACAGAGACGCTGTATTACCCAAGATCATGATCATACCTTAGCTACGACTAAAATGAGTCTTGCTTGTTGGTGGCGTTCGACCCGTTCCTGAGGAGGCCACAGATTTAGTTATAGATGCAAAACTATTTTCCGAACACAAAAATAAGCATTTGAATCAAATTGATTCATTTGATTCACTGCTCAGAACAGCATCCAGAAATACTGCATAAGCCACAGTGTGCTGTTTATTCCATTTATGGAGTTAATGAGCTAATATCAGCTAGTTAACACAAACCAAAATGCTTGTACCTCAGCTTACACGAGGTTTCTGTCCATCAGGAGACTTTGCCTGTCCAGAAGCTTTGGGTTTCTGCCCAAAGAGGTCCTACGAGAAGCAGAAGCCCAGGTATCAGGCAAGATCTCATGATGGCCGGAAGCCCCACATGGGCAAATCCCAAAAACAAGCAGAAGCCCATAAAGAAAAAACACCTTGTTTGGGAAAAGCCCCTTGATGGATACAGGAGGTGTCTCATGATGCGCAGAAGCCCCTACTTTAAGAAAAACCCCAAAAGCACAAGAATTAAAATGGCTAGAGCAGTACTGTAGGATGTAAACCCACGCAATATTTCTGGATGCTCTTCCATGAGATGAATCAATTCAGCTAAACTAGGAGTTCAAAAGAATCATAAAGTGAGTCATAGTAAGGGGACTCATGTGATTCAGGCTCTGACCTTTAAGGAAACAAAACCCTTGTTTAGTGTACAGTGTTTGGAAAAGATGTGTACATAGAAAAATACATGCCCAAATCTTCACACAAGTATATCATTTAAGCCACCTTTGAGCACTTGACAGCACTCTGAGTGTTTCTGAAGCCAATCGGACGCCAGTAATAAGTCTGAGGTAACCAGCATGTGACTATCAGTAGCTAACATACCAAGATATGATCGCCATTTCCTGGAGTTTCACACACAGGGCCAAGTCACCCACGTGTGGGTTTAATCACACACGCACACAACCCCGATTTAGCCCTGAGGAACAGTTGTGGAGGAGGAAGAACCGTGTAATTAACCACCTCTGCTGGTTTAAAACAGGGAATGAAGTCACTCTGGACTGTGGCGTTACCTTTAGCTGCTCTTCCTCTGACATGAAACAGAACTGCGCAGGCTCAGGAGCTTCCTGCAGACGTTCTCTCTGGATATCTGGATAGGAAGCTGGGCTTCGGCTGGTTCTAGCAGGCTATAAAAATAAGTTACTTACAATACTGCTTAAGGTTGTTTTTTTTTTTACCAAACATAAACATAAAAGTACACACTGAAATATTTAGGTTATAATTGCCTCCATTTGCTAAAATAAGTGCAATAAATTCATGACGTTCCACATTCTTTGCCTTATTGTCATATTAAAAATAAGTTCGGGACGAAGGACATGTCATGTGCAAATCCCTTCCTGCATACAAGATCAAATTGTGTTTCATTTAATTAGAGGACCATTTAAAAAAAATAAAAAGGTCAAAAAACAAAATTGTTTAACCAAAATAAACTGACCCCGAAACTAAGCCGAAGCCTCAAATCAGCTGAGTTTCTCAGAACCATCAACTGAAACTAAAAAGACGCAGCCTTTAGAACAAAGCTTTAAAACTACATCAGCTGCTTAAGACTCAATTAAGTACCTTAAATTATTGAAGATTATAAAAAACAAAAAAAGGTACAAGTCCTGTGATGGGAACAAGTCAAAGACAAGGAAAAGTACAGTTTGGTAAATTTATTTGAGAATGTAGCACAAGAGGCACAGAAACAGAAAAAAGTGTTAGCAGTAATTAGATTCACTTGGCATTAATCGGTTTTTTATTTAAAAAAATGTGAATATGCTTAAATTCAGTCCTGTGGAAAAAGACAACAGGTGTCTAAGATGAGCGGACTAAAAGGGGACAAACAAAAGAGGGCAAGTGTGCCATCTAGTGGACATGTGCAGAAGTACAGTTCTGAAATTTAGTAGAACTCCAGTCACTTCCTCACTGTGCTCCTCAATATGCTTCATCTGTACATCGGCGCGGTCATGAAGAGAAAAAAAAACTAAAGAAACACATGTAAGTCAGATTTAGGCGTGTCAGATTTAGGTGTGTCCCTCTAAGCTTTGCATCCATCAGCTCCTCCGACACGTCCCATCCATCACCACGTCCCGTCTGATCCTCCTGAACAAAGAACTAGTGTCACATTAATGTGAGTGCTTGGGCTTCCTTCTTACATATCCTTTTACTGCAGTCTATATTTTAAGTGTGATGAATTGCTGAAAGCTGTAAAGATACTTTACATCAGTAAAGCCGACTGTAATTCAGTATTACAGCACCGTTCTGTTATAACATGAACATGTCAAATGCTGTCAAAAAGATGAAAGTTCAACATTATTATTCTCTTACAGCTAAACATTTCATCCATTTTACTGTACTCTAGAAACACAGCATTGGTGAATTCTAGATTAAGGCGGTTTTGATTCATTCTCTGTAAAAGCAGCTCAGATATCAGACATCAGACATAAAACCCATCTCTTTAATGTAGCATTTTCAGCGACACGGCTACATAGGACTAAAATAATAAATACCAAATTTATAACTAATAATGTTTATTAATTATATTTGCATGTTCATAGTTGTGAACTGACCTTGGGTGTCATGAAAGGCACATTTTTAAATAAAAATGCATTATTAGTTAAAGGTACCATATGTCATTTTTAAAGGTTATAATAAATCATAAATACTTTAAAAACAGATTGGTAATACAACAGATCTGACGTTTCAGGGTTTGTTCGGCCCAGAATTGAGCTCGGCCCCTACAGGCTACCTTAGCTGGGTGTATTTTCTTAAAAGGCAACCAGCAGTGCAAGCAGTTTGAACAGAAGACTCTTTTTTTTTTAAGTGTGGTTGTCTATTTCCATTACAACAGCAGGGGGCTCTAAAAATGACTAACTGCCCCTTTAAATGTAATGACGTCTGGTGTAAGAACTCGCTCATTACCTTCATCTCCTTTCTTGGAGTTGACGACCTCGTCATATTTACTCTGCACCGTGGTGTTGAAGCAGCTTGTGAGGTTTTTGTTGGTTTTGCCGGACAGGAACGCCGCTGAACGCTTTACTCGGTCTCTCCACACACTGACTGAACACCAGGAGACATACAGACCAAAACGCAAACAGAAATAAATAAAAAATAATAAAGTTCTTCAATAATATGCACTAATTCAGGAAAAATGTTGTCCAATATGGTGGAATAAACACTGCAGGGTTGCTGTACATGAAGAGGTTGGAGCAGTCGGAGGCAGAGTATGAGGATCTCTGCGTTTCTGCCTCCAGCCATCAGGGGGCAGCAGGCACTTCACCTCCACATGCACTCACAGGTGTCTCCATAGACGAACGCAGAGACAGTGGATGTGAGGTTCTTGTCTTCACCAGAACACTCCTCTCCACCAAGTCAAGTACATGCACACCTGTAGGAACAATTACACACCCATTTACAAGTTTGAGTATTTTTATTTTTGTACCTGTAACTGTGTGTGTACCTTTGCACGGTCAGGTGTGTATAAATATCATTTCCAACACTGTTTGCATGGAGCACCTGTTCATTTCTGTTTACAGATCACGTTCACCCAAGCATTCTCACGTGTGCTTGTTTACAGATTACATTTACCCATATATTCTCACGTGTGTTTGTTTACAGGTCGCCTGTACCAATGTTTTTTCAAAGTTTTAAGATCACATTTACCCTCTGTTTGTTCTTGTTTTTGTTTTTTTTTGCTTCTTTCTTTTTTAAAAAAAGATCGTCCGTACCTTTTAGGTCTTTTTTTTTAAAGACCACCCATACCCGGGTATTCTGGGGGTGTGTATCAAGAGAACATGTACCTGCGTGTTGTCCGACGGTGGCAGTTCTGGAGCTCTGATCGTGAACATCACACAGGTGAGGTGCAGCTGCTGGATGGCCGCTACAGTGTAGCTAGGGAGGATGCGTTCTGGCTTTCCAAACCTGCAAAGGAACAAGATCGGGTTTAATAAAGAGCATTTTCACTGCCAACATTCAACGTTAACAACAGATATGCACTCCAAAAGGTGAATAGAAACTACACCTATGTGGTCTATAAGAGCTAATGAGGTCATCATTGCTCTGTAGCTAGTTTTGAATTATTTTGCAAGGAATAAGAAGAAGCACCGTGTCATGCTGTTCTAGTTTTCCTGCTAACAGCCAAAGTGTTTGTACCACAAATAGAAAGGAAGTCTACAGTAATGCAAGTAATCACTCTTTACATCTCTGGTGAGCAGAAAAGCATCTCTACATGCACAGCACACCAAGCCTGGCGGTGGAGGAGCTCCAGCAGCAGCAGACCTGATCAGGTTCTACTCCTCGTCTTCTGCTGTTCTAGCCAATCCACCAAAAAACTATTAATTGAGTAAGGGGCACACAAAAACTACATTACAATTGATTATACCTGCCAATTACAGCATGTACAGATTCACTGTATGAGCAAGATTACAACGTGTTAAATAATAAGATCCAGATTTAGCTTTATTTGCATTTTTTTCCCTTTGAAATGCAGGTATTAGACATGTAAAGTCAAACACTCTTGTTTCTACAAACTACAGTAAGGACTCTGCATGAAAAGGTTTTCTTTTTTAAATTGCCTTTGAATAATTTTAAACATTTATTCCTATATTTATCATCAAAATTGCAACCATTTTATTTACTGTTAAACATCAGCTAGACTTTGAAGAGAAAAAAAATATATAAGGAATTAATAAATAAAAAAAAAACTTTATTTAACCAAGTTTTAACCAAGTTAAAATTACTTTAATTTAATTTACTTTAATTGTTTATTTACTTATTATTATTATTATTATTATTATTATTATTTTTGTTGTTGTTTTTGTTGTGTGCTTTTAGTCACGTGAACATCGCTGTAGTTCACCTCCACATCACAAGATGGCGGGCTCGCTGTTTCCGGCCCTTTTTTTTGTACTTCCGGTTGCAGGCTGCTCCCCCTCTTCCTTTTCCTCAGTGCAGCGGGAGCAGTATCGGAGTCTGAAGACTTCATCTCCTGATTAAAGGAGAAACTAACGATTAAAAATGGTCAGTAAACAAAGCGAACACACAGAATATGTTCTTTAATAGACAGTCCGACATCCAGCGCACGTTACAGCGCAATTTCAGCGCGGATGATTGTTTAATTTCAGTCGGATGATGCCGGATTGTTTTATGATTCGACTCGCTGTGGCACTGTCCGAGCTCTGAGTTTAACGGCAGCGGGGTTTAGCATTAATTATTATTTGTCTAATAAAGTTTTACTTGTTTCCTCCCTTTCACTGGACAATAAATAAATCATTTATGCACGTGCCCATACGTTTAAAGCCTTTCTTAAAAAAAACCCCACTTATTTCCGGGGTTGCAGTTACAGCACCAAACACGTGTGCGCGTGACAGTAGATAAGCCTCAGAGATTTCTTTTTTTTTAATCAGTTAATAACTTTAATAATTTGTTGTGAATCTTTTTCCACCCAACTTTTTAGGGGTTTGTCAAGGTGGTGAAGAACAAGGCGTATTTCAAGAGATACCAGGTGAAGTTCAGGAGGAGGAGAGGTAAGCTGTTTCAAGTCGTTTCTTAGTTAATTCTATGTATTGGGTGCATATTTTTGCATGTAAGTAATTAAAGGAAGTTCCAGAACTCAGTGCAGCTATATATGATGCTTGATTGATTGTTTTTTTCCTGCAGAGGGGAAGACGGACTACTTTGCCCGCAAACGCCTCGTTATCCAGGATAAGAACAAGTACAACACGCCTAAATACAGGATGATCGTTAGATTCTCCAACAGGGATATTGTTTGCCAGGTGACGGTAGTTAATTACATAATTAGATAATAAAAATTTGAACATCTTGTAGGTGTGCTGTTCGGTGTACCTGTAAATGTTGATATAAAGTCATTAATTTTGTGTGTTTGTGTCGGCAGATCGCATATGCCAAAATCGAAGGCGACGCGATCGTCTGCGCTGCTTACTCTCACGAGTTGCCGAGATACGGCGTTTCTGTGGGGCTGACCAACTACGCCGCTGCCTACTGCACAGGGCTGCTGATGGCACGACGGGTAAGAGCTGTTCCTATTCTGTAATAAAACACTCGGTGACATACTGTGATAGGAAAATAATCAATGACTGGGTCATGTGATTGTTACCACTTCACAGCACATCCTAAAGTGTAGGGAACATCTCTGTTACTGCTTTTTTTGATCATTATTAACGATAATTAATTTCAGACCACAGCATCTGCTTACAGCTTCTTGTTTTTAGAAGGTAACATAAAGTGTATATATATTGTTTTGGGGTTTTTTTTCCCTCCTCCCTGTGTTTTATAAAGTGTTTAAAAGTCCCTAACCATCTCTCTTGTTGCTTCTGTTCCTCTGCAGCTGCTGAATAAGTTTGGTCTGGATAAGGTGTACGAGGGCCAGGTGGAGGTGACGGGTGAGGAGTTTAACGTGGAGAGCATCGACGGCCAGCCAGGAGCATTTAGCTGCTACCTGGACGCCGGTCTCACCAGAACCACCACCGGGAATAAAGTATTCGGAGCCCTAAAAGGAGCAGTGGATGGAGGACTGTCCATCCCACACAGGTCAGAACAGGGGGGACGGGGAGGTTTTTATACCATACGGGGCAAGCGGGAGGGGTTCTACCGTACGGGGCGAGGGGGAGGGGTTTTACTGTACAGGGGGAGGGGTCATACCACACGGGGCACAGGGGGCGGG
>JAQQZR010000018.1:15834588-15861299 GCA_030068235.1 Notoglanidium macrostoma
GTGTGTGTGTGTGTGTGTGTGTGTGTGTGTGTGTGTGTGTGTGTGTGTGTGTGTGTGAGTGTGAGTGTGAGTGTGAGTGTGAGTGTGAGTGTGAGTGTGAGTGTGTGTGTGTGTGTGAGTGTGTGTGTGTGTGTGTGTGAGAGAGAGGTGGTATTTCCTTCTTAAAAATAATTCAGATATACACTTTATACCGGAAGTGACACATTGCACTCAACGAAAATGAGGATATTTACTTATTAACTGAAATAAATGCAGTGTTTTTATTCTTCACCTCACAAACAATAACCCACAGATCCACAATAAATGGATTATATATGGAAGAAATCCTTTAACTCTATTCTTAAACAATAAAAATCTTTATTAAAGAGATTTAACACCCATTAAAATCAGTATATTCTCCTTTTCTCTCAGCTTGTATCATCTGCACAATATTCTCACTAATTATTCTGTATTACTCTCTAACATGTAGATCTATTTTCAAAAAACCAACCTCAGATTATTTCTATTAATTATTAGACCGTGTTTAATCAAACACACCGAATCATTTTGACAATAAAGACGGAGATATCTGACCTTTCTATCTAATACACAAATCAACTTGATATAATATTAAATGTAATAAACTACACCACGTTTTTACACGACATGACATAATTTCTCAATTCATTTCTTCCAAATGGTTGTCGAGTGACATCTTTCATCGAGTCGTCTTTCACTACTTCTTTACATAAAATTGGGCAAAAATGGCTATATATATATATTTTTTTTTTTCCTGTATATATTTTTTTCTGGAATTTTACTAATATTTTAAATGAGACATTTAAAGAACAACTTTTCTGTTGTTGTTTTTATTTATTTATTTATTTTTTCAAAAAATAATCGAACCGTCTTCAGCCAAGATCTTGCGTTGAGTTTTTATTTATTTATTTTTCCCCCTTTTTGCTGCTGTTTTACTTTAGATTTTCTCTTCTTTCAACCAAATTAGCTGAATATTTAAAAAAAAGTAAGCATATTTTACAGTATACATCTATGTAAATAAAAGATGAAGAAGTTCTGAAAAAAGGTCATGTGGTTTTTTTGACATTTCCTAAACAAGTTAGCTGGATATTAAAAATTCGGATCGTATGTTTAAATATGTCTTATTTACATGTAAACACTTTTTCTTAACGTTTTGTAAATGTACGCTGGCGTGATTCCTGTTCATCGCACTGCCGCGTCGTCGAGCATTTCCCTCAACAGCGCGACACGTGACACGGAGTGTTTTACTACTTCTTTAATAAATATCTTGTGACTTGAATCCCTCTCCATTTTTTTTCCTGCAGAGACTCAACGGTCGTAAACAGTCCGAGCTCCCAGCGCAAGTCTCCGTCCCATCGTCAAGACGAGTCTCCCGTGTCCTTGTCCAAACTCTCGCACAGAAATGGGCAGGGCGACACGGAGAAGCTCGCAAATAAGTTCGAGGAGGGCCAGGATGTTCTAGCTCGCTGGTCCGATGGCCTGTTTTACCTGGGGACAATCACGAAGGTAACGTGATATAAAGAAATAATGGTATTATTTTGTAAATTTAAAACATTGTAATCATTTGCTGTCGCACGAGAGGAATAAAGCGCTTCCAGGACGTGCTTTTATTTTGAAAAGAATCAACGTTGACATGGTAACAGTAACTTGATCGTGGATTATTTTCCTATAAAAGCATAACAAAGTGTTTTATTCCTCGCTATAAATGTTCACTAGCAGGTAACAGTGTGCCAGTATTCCTACTCCATGCTCTTTGGCTATCCAGTGACGCTTTCTTTCACAGAGCCGTGTGTTTGTGTTCTTTCTGCAGATAAACAAACAAAAGCATTGCTGTTTTGTGGTTTTTGAAGATCAGTCTAAATCTTGGGTTCTTTGGAAGGACATTCAGACCGGTAAGAGATTTGATTCGTAAGTTAATGTTTCACCGCCAATCAGGAAACACTTTCCTCATGAATATCCATGAGATTTCTTAATGAGAAGGAAACCCGCGTGCTCTTCATACGATCCGCGTTCAAATTCCTCCGTATCGGAGAATAATAAATCGCTTGATCAAAACAAATGTTCAGAAGCAGGAAGACAACTCTCCGCAGGTCGACTGGTCACGTGATGCTAAATTACTATAAACGATCTCGGCTTGTTTTACACGTCTCGCAGACTTTCGCTGTCTGTTCAATACAGTCAGGTGGGAATACACGACACCTGTTATTGTACCGTTATGGGAGTGGAAATGTGTCCTCTATACCTCCTGCCTTTACGCTCGTAGTTACTAAAGACGCACGTTATGAATTCTGATCAAGTCAAGTTGCTTTTATGGTCATTTCAACCTTTATACGTGTGGCACAGAACATAGTGAAGCGTTAAGGAAAGTGCGAGACAATAAAGGTGACCGAAGACGCAAAAACCCATGTACGTGCAAAACCTGCCGAAGAAGTGGAACGTAATCCGTTGAGTGTGTATGTGTCAGTTCAGTCCCTGAGTATTAAGGAGAATCTAATTTCTCAATCTGGCGACAATCTGAAAAATGAATGTTGAAGTAATGTGCATTCACTGGGGCAGAGTATGGTGATGATGATGATGATGTTGTGTGTTACAGGGGACAGCGGAGGGGAGATGCTCTGCACCATATGCCAGAATGAAAGCTCAGAACCGCCCAACGAAATAGTCATCTGTGACAAGTGTGGACAAGGTACGGGAACACGCACCGGTTCACGCGGCGCAGAGGATGGGTGTGTGTTCAAAATGAAGTGGTGGGACGTGTTCTCTTCCTCTCACACCACAGCATTTTACAGACAATCGTCCGGAGTTACATTTAGCGCTGTGGAACGTCCATGACGCATGAAGAGTCGTTTTTTTTTTTCTTTCGGTTTCTTTTGACGTTTCACGATAACCTCGCGTCCTCGCCTGCCACCGGCGACTCCTTCCGTAAACGTTTAATAAGCGACTCCTTTCACTAGAGCTCTTCCCCATGTCAACGATTACACAAACCATCTATTGTTACGATGACGGCCACCGCGTATGAGCCGTTACCATGGAAACGACAACGTGTCTATGCTATTAATGTATAGTATAAATCTGTCCTACTGTCACTGCTGCTGTTATAGAAAATTAATCAGCCGATGCGGTATAAAAGGGACACACTTTTATGTCTGGTTTTTGTACCTTGTTAACAAACTCTCTCTATTTTTATTTATTTGTTGTTGTTAACGTAATCCCACAGGATACCACCAGCTCTGCCACGCGCCCGTCATCGATGCCAGCGTGATCGCGTCGGATGACAAATGGCTCTGCCGAGAGTGTGTGTTTGCCACAACAACAAAGGTTTGCTGCTGTGAAACTTTATTTATTTATTTTTTTATTTCTCGCCACTGACGCTGCCGAAGGTTTATTATAGTTCTACGTTTACAAGAATCTTTCTGTTGCACACCGCTTTTCTACTCTAAGCCACATGCTGTTTGCCCGTGCTCATTATGTAGTGTCTGTGAAGGCCATAGCTGTAGATCATGTGATGATAAAATAAGCCTGTTCCAATCGAGAAACGATTTGCAGGCGTGTTTATTCAGTTACTTTGTGATTTCAGAGAGGAGGTGCGTTGAAGAAGGGGCCGAACGCCAAAGCGCTGCAGGAGATGAAGCAGTCGCTGCCGTATTCCCTGGAGGAGCTGGTGTGGGACCAGGGACATAAAACCAACATCCAGCAGTGCTACTGCTACTGTGGAGGGCCTGGAGAGTGAGTAAACTGTATACGCACTTTTATATATTTATATATATCACATCTCAGGCCTCCAGAATGTTTTCAGATGCGTACTCCA
The DNA here is from genome assembly GCA_030068235.1 of Notoglanidium macrostoma. NCBI lineage: Eukaryota > Metazoa > Chordata > Actinopteri > Siluriformes > Auchenoglanididae > Notoglanidium > Notoglanidium macrostoma. The sequence continues at coordinate 15,838,415 of JAQQZR010000018.1, forward strand.
AACAGACTGGTAGGAGAAAATTCCCAGAATGCATTGCATATCTTCACGAGTAATCATGCAAAGATTTATTGGGAATACTTTAGTTTAACAACAAATGGGGCTGCATGTGGTTTATCTTCCCTAGACCGTTACTACAAAGTGTGTAATTACATATTGGTAAAGAAATGACACTTCGGATTAATCGCCGAGGGTGTGTTTCTCTTCCTCAGGTGGTATCTGAAAATGCTGCAGTGTAACAGGTGTAAGCAGTGGTTTCACGAAGCGTGCATCCAGTGTTTACAGAGGCCCATGCTCAATGGAGACAGGTAAAAAAAAAAAAATTTATATAAAAATCATGCATCTCAAAGTGGTTAATAAAATTATTTCTTATATAGTGTATAATATGTGATGTATAATAATAATAATCATTTTGTGCATTTATAGTTTCACAGTTTGAAGTAAATACAAATATAAAGCAATAAATTATAAGTAATTGTATAACTTAAAACAGAAATAAAAGATTAAAAACCCAGGAAAATATGCATGAGATATCATTAATAAAAATAACGATTTATTTAGCACTCTTGTATGTGACATCAAGTTAAAGTAAGAAATAAAGAAATGTAAGGTGATGAACATGAAAGTACAATATGCAAATAAATTACTTGATATGCTTTACAACGTGACGTGAAAGCAGAAATTAAACAAGAATAGGTAAAAGAAAATTGTAAAAATAGCTTCATAGTAATACATTTTATTTATAGAGCAACTTTCATACGTTTAAGCTCAAATTGCTTTAGAGAATACACGTGAGAAACAAATTGTAGTCTGTAATATAATGATGATGAAATAAACAATAGCGGTGACAGAAAGAAGAAAGTAAAAATGGTCCTATGTGTGTGTGTGTGTGTCTTTGTGTGTGTGTGTGTATGACAGTTAAAATAATGTAAACGTAACATGGCAATAATAAGAAAAGGTAGTTAAAATATGTATTTATTCATTGTTTTTTCTTTTTTTTTTTTCTTGCCATGCAGGTTTTATCAGTTTATTTGTTCAGTTTGCAGTAGTGGACCAGAGTACCTCAAACGACTGCCTCTGAGATGGTGGGTTTTACAAGCACTATATATATATAAATAAGCTTTACATGATCGATATAAGGAGTCCGGTTGATTGTTTATTAATTTTTTCCTCCTCTGTGTAATTACAGGGTAGATGTTGCACACCTAAGCCTCTACAATCTGAGTGTTATTCACAAAAAGAAATATTTTGACTCTGAACTGGAGCTCATGGCTTTTATTAACGAGAACTGGGACCGGCTTCAGCTTGGCGAGGTACGTCTCATATAATATAATTTAATATACCATCTGATCTGTTCCTGTGAGATATGCTCATCACCGCTTGTCTTCTGTTCCCTCTGCAGCTCACAGAAACCCCCAAATCGGAGCGATATGAGCGAATTCTGGAAGCACTTAATAACAACCCGACCATGTAAGACTATATACTGAATTTATCGTTTTTATACAGCGTGTATATTTAAAGTGTGTTAGATCAGCGTGACGAGGTGTCGGGTTTCAGGTTCATGTCCGGGAAGGAGATCAAGAAGAAGAAACACCTGTTCGGGCTACGGATCCGCTTCCCTCCGGGCCCTCAGAACTCAGAACCGCCATCGGCCAGGGAACAGGAAAGAGCCTCACATGAGATTAAGATTAAGGGCAGGAAGTCCATGAAGCCCCCTCATCCAAACAGGTAAAAATATTCTCACCGTCATTGTCCTGCCTTCGAACTAGCAACTGATGGGTCTCTTGAAGTTTTTTTGGGGTGTGGCCAATCCAGTTTTTCTTTTCCCATTTTGATGAAAATCTTTAGTAGCTACAGAAAGCTGTACAGTGTGAAAATCAAATGTTTTGATTTACATATAAGCCACATACCAGAGGCAGCGTTAATCTGTGCTGCTTCCTTCCAAGCTACATTAAAAAAAAATAATAATAATTTGTAACTTTGTCGAGATAACTCGTTTATGACCAGATAAAATCAAACCACAGTTGGGAATTAGTGAGAACTAATTCCAGGCAAGATTGTTCTGAGGAATCATTCAGATTTGTCACTTCTTCTTTTCCGGAGTCATATCCAGGCATGTAACGATACATCGATGCATCACGGTGTCACTAATTTATGACAATTTGAATGGATGGAAATAAAACAAACAAACCGTGAATAGTCTTTTAGTTTTTTCCCAAGCTGGAATTGCGTTATTTAGACAGCAGTGGGTGCAATAACGTAAAGTAGCGGGAATACATGTGACCTCACCGTAGGTCAAAGTAACACCACTTTAATGCCGTGGCATGAAAAAGTTGATCTAAAATGGGAAAGAGCTTTTGCGCGATTGAGTTCACAAACAAATTAAGAAGAAGAAATCTGAGCTATCTTTTTTTGTTTATTTGTTTGTTTGTTTTTTTTTTAATAAAAAGGAATGTTTTAGTTAGTAGGCTTGATCTGAACCCAATATTGTGAATCGAATCGAGTCGTTAACTGGGTGAATCGTTATGTGCCTAGTTCTATCCCACTGGAAAGCAGTTACCAGCTGTCACTTTGTGTATTTTAGTGCAGTAGTTTGTTCTCGCTTGAAAATGAAAAGCATTTCATTCCTTATCGATCTCCGTCTCAAGCACTTAGTTTCCTGTAACACCAGAAAGCTGAGTACTGAGAGATTGTTGTTTTGTTCAGCACACTCACCAATGGAGTGGCGAAGAAAGGGAAGAGGAAGCATCGCTCTCACTCGTTGGAGACGCTGGCCAAGCTGAGGCGATCAGAAGAGCTTCTGGCACAGGTGAGGAGCCACGACGTTACAGGCTTTACAGGAACATCATAAAGCGTTCTACAGACACACACAATTTGCTTAAAAGCATTAGATCTGGACTTTTATTTTATTTATCTTTTTGAGGTGCTCATGCTGAGAACATTTTTTTTAAGGTTTTTTTTTTTTTTGCGCTCTCTCTGCCTGCAGCCAATCAGAGCAGGGTTTTAGATCTCGTAACGGACTTCTCGTCAGGGCAGAAACGATTGTGATTAATTAAAGCACCAAATAGTGAGAAGAGGGAGTGGGCGTGGCTTGACAAACGTATTTGTACCGTTAGCCAGTTGGGAATCGATCGGCTCTTCTGTTCGGACGAAATTTCTGAGAACGAAATTCCGAACTTCATCCTGCAGCTTAAATTAAACGATTTAATAAATTATTTATCTATTTGATTTCAACTTTTCAAACTTCTCACCAAACCACAAGCTATTACTGAATCCGTGTGTGCGTGGCTTTTTATTACTATTTTTAAAAAATGTTTATATATATTTTTTGTAAGCACTCATAAGGGTGCCTTTCTCACATAAAGAAGATTGTTTGGGTGTTTTTTTTTTATTATTATTATTATTATTTGTTTTTTTAATGTAAATCAGTGCTTTGTAATAATCAACATGTGAATATTTTGCTAAATATTTATTGCCTTTTTTAAATATACGGTTTAAAAGCTTTTGAAAAGGTTAAATAATGTTTCTCATCACTTTTTTTTTTTTTCTGTTGCAGAATCACATGAAGTTCCTGACTGCAGAGAACAACTTGCTGGACGTGACGACGTCTAAAAGGTAGTTTGTGTTTCTTGCTTTGAGATGAAATAACGCTACGATGTCGCTGCAATGTAAATCGTGTCACGTCGTTTCTCGAGCAGCGTCAAAGCTGAGAAGTCCGCGCCATCGTCGAGTACCTCAGACGCCGACTCCGTTAGTGCCACCACTATGAGCGAAACTACCTCAACTAGCGTATCCAGGTACTCCTTCCTTTTATCTTTGGTTTGAGATCTGCCCACAGTGGTAACAGTAACAGTGGTTACAGTTCTGGAAGGTTCTGAGTTTGAGTCTCAGGACTGAGCCAGAAAATGATTCTCATCAGTGTGTGAATGCTGTATATACACAAAACATCTCTTTACTCATGTCTCAGTATCTGAATTTCATAAAGAAGCTCATAAATAATTATAAGTATCAAAACAGACCGTCTCCTGATTGGTGCAGCTCTCGGCAAATCAAGAGATGAGATTCAGAGACGCATAATAAAGCTGCAGCTTGTGGATTCTGATTGGTCAGAAAGGAAGGTGTTAATATTAAGCTCATCCTAGCATGTCATTGTTTATTAATTTCAAGAGGGAACGACTATAGCTGTTAAATGTAGCTATAAATGGATAAAAAGTATACCCTGTCATTCTGTGAATTTAATAAACAGTCAGCATTGGCATAAGAGGAATAAAACACTTGCTGTGGTAATGAGAACCTCATCGACGCTGATTATTTTCCTGAAGCAGCGTGACGCAAGAGTGTTTATTGTGCGTTTCATTCCTTACTCAATAGGCTGATGTTTTTGTTTTTCTCCCCTGTTAGTCTTAGCAGCTCCAGCAGGACTCCGGTGCCTCAGCTCCCGGTGAAACGGGGTCGAGGACGCCCGAGACGAGCGCTGCAGCCCCCCAACCCCGAGATTCCTCCGCCTCCGCCTCTGCAGCCCGAGCCCACGCCCGGTCCTGCTCCCACACCCACGCCGCTCTCTCGCTTCCCTCCCACCTCCATCACACAGGGCCTGGACTCCAGCGCTCAGCTCAGCCTCCTCAGGAGCTCCATCAGCAGCTACTTCGGCGCGGCCGGGCGCATGGCGTGCGGGGAGAAGTACCGCGTCCTGGCGCGCCGCGTCACCGAAGACGGCAAAGTGCAGTACCTGGTGGAGTGGGAGGGTGTCACCGCCTCCTGAGCCTCCACACACACACACACACACACACACACACACACACACACACACACACACACACACACACACACAATGTGCCATTCAGTTTCATGCTCTTCAGCTCCTTTACTAATGTTCATGTCATTCTGGTGAAGAAAAATGAGCGAGAACGATTAAAGCGTGCCTCTTTACCATTACATAAAGAAACTGCCTTGTAGGGTGTAGATATCACACGGGGCCACACATCAGACACGGGACTGGAATGAGTGCAGTAATTCAACACACCCTCGGCTACTTCCTGTCACGCCTCAAAAACACCACTAGCCCTAATCGTACGTTCACAGAGGGAAAGAAGGGGGAAAAGTTGCTTATGGGCGTGGCCTGTCTGAATAATATTTTTCCCTGATGGTGAGTTACAGCTATGTATTTACATGTATAGCTTCTAAAGTTATGCAAATTAAATAATCCGTGTGAAAATCGGTTGTTTTAATTGACCTCCGATCGCCTCGGCTTCGTGCTAGCTTCATTTTCAGCAGGTCAGCCTAACGAGCTAGCGGTACTCTCTGTGTAAACACGACGATCTCTGCTTCCTGCCGGATGTTTCTTTTTCTCCGTAACCTCTCTGTATGCATTTAAATTAACAAAAGGTCATATATGACAAACACGGTTCTTCCAAACAGTAAACAGGAGCTAATTTTTACCTGCGGGGAAACGAAGGAACGTCGGATGTCGCGCGGAATCGTCCGGCTCGAGACAACCGTTGCTTTGGACTCGATTAGGGTGTGAAATAACAGCTCGTTTTTTAAGATGGCTGACGTTGGTGGAAGTCGAAGAGGGCGTGTTTAAAACACGTTTAACGTAAAGGTTTCACCGTGTCTCGGCGCCGTGCGACTGACGTGCAGACACTCAAAAAAATACAACAAATCCAATGCTGTATGCTGCTGCAGATTTAAGGTGTTGTTTTTGATCTTTTATGTATTTCAGTCTTTTTTTAATTTTTTGGTTCTTTTCCTGTCAGGACGATGACGTGTATACGACAGAACAGCTTTCAGTTCAAAACACTTTTTTTTCTTTTTTTTTTTTCCCCCCCTTTAAGATAAACATTTTTTTTTCTAAATTTCACTCACCTTCGACTGCACATTAGATGGTTGTCCTGTTCATCCAGGTTACATTTAGACAGAAATTCTCCAAGGCAGATGATTGGTTTTTAACGTATTAACAGCATTAATTTTGGGGGCGGGGTTTTAGATTGAGGGCTTGGTTACCGAGATCCGTTTTAACAAAAAAAAAATTTTTCCCTCCTCTCTCCTTTTTTCCCCCTCACGCTCTTTCATTTTCAGAAACCTCAGACGAAGCTTACGTCACGTCGCATACGGAACCGTTACGTTTAGCGACGCCGTGTTCGTTTCATCGTTCAAGGTGAGAACGTTCCTGGACTTGCTGTTGAACATCATTTTGTTCGATGTAAAGTATGCACACTAGTAGAAGCTCAAGGATTTTTATTTTTGTAGTGACTTTGGCTTCCTGTGCCGTTTTGTTTCCATCCTATGCAACTCGATATTCGGAGGATCTCTGCGACTTTGTTTGTTTTTCGTTCATTTTCTCCAGGAAAATAAAGCGACAATATATATATTTTTTTCTTACAACTCTCTCAGGCTTTTATATGTATGTTTTTAAAGATCTCTGTGCTCTTTATTACTTTGGGGAAAAAGAACAACTGTACACTAACACGATATTGGAGTTCAGTTCCCATCAGGATGATTTGTACGTCACTGTAAGAGCGGATGACGGAACGTTCGTCACCTCTGCGCATGTAAACTTTCCCGTCATGTGAGACGTGTTAAAGGAAAACTCCACCCTGAACATTTAATTAACACGTGCTCTTCAACGGCATCCGAGATTTGTTTTGTAATGAAATCCTGAGACTCTATCATTTGGTTCTTGTTCTCTTTCCTACATTACCCACAATGCTGTGCAGTTGGATTTTGCCCTCGCTTCATCTCTATTCAAGAGAATACGATGCAGCGGCGCTTTAGTCCGTCCAGCTGTCTCACCTCCTCATCTGTACACTCCGCTCAAACAGATCAGCTTCCGAAGCTCCATCTCTCACGCTAACACCAGCCGCCAACGCCGTCGCTAACTAGCCAGATCGAGTCAGAATTCCGCAATGAATTCTGGGACGTCCGAGTCCAGCGTTGTGCGCCGACGACGTCACTACTTCTGCACGATTAGTGACGTTACTCATTTCTAACAGATGAGTGAGATAAGAAGCGCTTTATCTTGTTTTTAGGACTTCGCTGTTACTGCGTTGTCAATGCGACACACAGCCTCTGCTTTCTCGCAGAAATAATACAAACACAACACTGTGTTCCAGCATGGATTTCTTCTTTAATTAATGTGGCACAATGTGGAACGCTTTATTATCGGAACGTGCCCGTTTTATTTTCTCGTGTAGCATTAATTGCTGAATTTCTGAGACGTTGTTTTGCTCAGTTCAGGCTGTATTTTTGTTTCTATCGTGAAAAGTATTACTGACCCACTCCTCTCTGAGCGCTGACCGTATCGGCGCAGCTTTTTGGTCTTAGACAAGGGTTTGTTTTTGTTTTGTTTTTTCTATCTCAACACTGATACCTCTTTTATTTCCGTATAAGATGTGTATTAAATGTTTCTTACTTGGTGTACCAGTACTAAATCCTTACAGCTTTGCTTTGGTTTTGTTTGTTTTTTGTTTTGTTTTTGTTTTACTGGCTTTGAGCAGGCTTCTGTAGCCAAAGAATAAATTCATCAAATTAAAATGTGTGGCGTCGTCTGATTCTGAGAAATAATCAAATATGCAATGAACCACTAACTGTCCTTACATAATCTCTTCTGTAGTTAAAATGTGTCGGTGTGATTGATTTTTTTTTATTTTTATTTATTTATTTATTTATTTTGGTGGTATTTTTTGTTAATTTTATTTAATTAATTGTGGTAAATTCTTTGTAATTAATAAATTAGGTCTATTACATTAAAATAAGGAATAAGAAATACTTTACAGAGAGCTTTAGAGAGAACATACAATGATGTTTAACTAGTAAATACAAAAAAAATCATACAATAGTGCTAGATAAAACCTAAGCTTATATTTCATACTTATATCTGCTTATAATATATTTTATACATCTGATTCTGATGGTGCTTTTTAAAAATGTACTTAAAAAATATATTAATTAAATATTAGATTTATTAAACAAATATTAGGTTTATCAATAATATAAATATTAGACTTATTAATTAAACAGGACCCAAAAAGACTGTTTATTATTGCATTTTGATCTGTTTATTATAATATATTGTAATAATTTACTCATTAATTGTATTTAATTAGTTTAATTTACTGAATTATTTAAATCCGTGTGTGCAAATTTCCTGGTTTTTGCTAAGTCCCGCCTACTCTACTCTGACTGGTTAACTAGTACCTTTCGGAGTTGAAGACACGCCTGTGATTGGACAGCTCGTCAGTCATTCCCGTCACCGTGGCGACATTTATAATCGACGCGCCAACGTTCGCGCGACTGAATGAACCAATCAGCTTTCATCCGTTTTCCAGCAGCCAATCAGAGATGGCGATAGTGAGTGGCGTTTTGTTTGGATTCTGCTGCGACGGGAAGCTGCTTGGAAAACATTGCTGGTTAAAGCGAAGTAAGCGGTAAGACTTTGTACATTTTATTTTGGTAATTCGGAAGTGTTTAATTTAGTGACTAGATACTGCAGTTATAACAAAGTGTTTATTAAAGTAGTTTTAGCTGCAGGAAAGCAGAAAAAGCCATAGAACTTAGCTAACTAGCTAGCATCTGACAACCTGTTGATTGTTTACACGGATCATGACGTAGGATCTGATTTAAAAATGTAAATATGGGTGGGATTGTTTATCCTTCCCTTTAAAGCTTAACTTGATGCAATATTCTAAAGCTCATGTGTACTGTGTGCTTTATTGTTGCAGAATTAAAATCAGAGACGTGCAGAATCAGCATCCGGATTGAATAATCCGACTATTTATTTGTCATGTAAACTCGAGTGAACCGGTTCCTTCTGCTCCTCACTGGGCAATGAGAGTTCCTGATGTGTAACTCGGACAGAGAGCTGGTTGAAGATGTGCTGTCCTTGAGAAATCAGTTGAGAAGAACTGAGAGGAACCTGCAGGTTCTGGGAGAACAGTTAAGGTAAGAACAACTGATCCAGAAAGACCCCGTTTACACTTGGTATTAAAATGCGTCTTGGGCGATCTGATTACAACTGGACGGCGCTAAATACAAGTGTAAACGGCATTCAAGGCGCGTTCGGTCAAACCAGTTGCCGAGGTGGTGTGGGACGCATTTACACACATAGCTTCTGTAGTGTAAACACGGACGTAACAGGAAAATACGTCATTAATGCTGGACGCAGAGGTTGTTTTGTTGACAGCACGAATTGGAGTGCAGGAAAATAATGAAGGTATGTTGCAGGTTTAATGTTTTAATATAATTTTGCACGGGGACCTTTGACCTAATAGCGGAAGTGATGTAGGCAGTAACGAAATTTGAACCGAAGCGGCTAGCTGGACACCTCGGACATGCCTGATAAACACAGGTGTAAACGGCGACGTGCCTCGGCAGTCCATTTGTGACCTGAATGCTCGAGATGCATTTTAAAACCAAGTGTAAACAGGCCAGATTCACAGTCAGTTTCTGTAGTGAATCATTTCCATCTGCTAGACACCAGGTCAGTTAATTAGGTCCACAATTACTTTTCACATGTTTAGACATTAGAAAGAAAAACTTTTTAACTAAAGATTTTTTTTTTTTCACGCCTTGAGCTCACTCATGTCCCTGTTCACTAAGCTCCGCCCCCACTAAGAATGGCCCGTAGAGTATAAAAAAAGACAAACTGGAGGCGCATCCAGACACAAACAAGTATTCCAGACCAGAAGTCCATTTTCCTAACAGGTTTTCTCAGCAACTTAATAAACTTTAATCCCCATCTTAATCTATTGTTTTTTGTTTTTTTTTTATCAAGTTCTACATATCTGCCAGAATACTTGTATTAGTAAGGATCTTTAAAAAAAAAAATGCAATCGCTCCTTTAAATAAGTTTGACGTGTTCAGTGATTCTGGTGTTAATTTCTCGGTAGTGTTGTATGATTCATGCGTTATTCCTGTGAGATGTCGCAGGGAGAGATTGTTACTGCCAGTGCAGCTACAACAGAGAAAAAGTATCGGCACTCTCGGACATAAGGGATAAGTTTCAAGGTTTTCGCACTCACCGTTTTTTTTAAAGCGATGTCCATATGGAACGTCATATCAATGCAAAATCCAGCATAGAAGCAGTTCAGGCATCGATCCGAACGCTGGACCCAGACTCCCTCCCAGGACGCAGTGCAGCTGTTTTACAGAGTTATCTTCTGAGGTTTCTTTATTTTTCAGCCAGTCGGAAAATGACAGCATCGGCAGCATCGCTGAGCACAAAAATGGGAGCGGATCAGACGGATTCGTCACCTTCGATGAGCTTCACAAACCCAATGCTGTGAAAGCATCATCATATCCCGGAAGAGCGGTGAGCTCCAGCACTCCGAAGCCAGCGGAGCAGAAAACCTGTGCAGGAGCACCCAGCTCTGACCGTAGAGTGAGTCCGAGTTTGTTTCTTTCCTTTTCCTTTTAGTGGAGTCGACGTTACAGTTTAACACAACGAATGCGGTGTTTTCCCGCAGCCCCGATCAGACAGAGACATGGAGAACGAGGCGGCTGAACTCCGGCGGAAGCTGAGCTCAGTGAGGGAGGAGAACTCGTCTCTGGTGCTGGAGAACAGGCAGCTGATCGGCGACCTGGAGGCCGCGCAGCTCGAGATCACCAGCTCCAGGTCTAAGGTACCATTCTAGCCCTTCAGCTCCCTGACACACGCTGCTAAAGTCTTTACGTTGATGTATTTCCTTTTGAAACAGGAAGTCTGTGAAATGTTTGACAGCCAATGGCATTCAATATAAACCACAGGTCTGATGTTAGCTTAGTGAAGAAGTTACATATGAAGACTAGCAGAGTGTGAGAGGTTTATCAACCCGGCTGGGGGCAGAACATATTTGTTTTTTTTGGATAGCATTAATTGGACAGACATGAAGACTAGCCCAAGTTATCATCACAAACTGTACATTTTAACATCTCCAAATTATTTGTAAAGAATTTTAGTTTAAAACATTCAAAGGGTACTGTGCATTTCCTTGTTTCTTGTGATGGGGTGGACGCTCCAACCTACTGGTGACATACTGCCCCCTGTTTGTTTGGAGTGTGAATTTGACTGGTGGCCAATTCTTACATATAGCACCTTTAACTCCACGTTGTATTTGTCCACAACATTAAGCAACAAGGACTAAAAGAAGCACCAGTTTTGAATTCTAAATAATTACTATGTTCTGAAGATTCAGTCCTAGTTAGCCAATGCTGTTTGAATGTTTTCTATAATACACTCTAGTGTTTGAAATTGGACATGAAGTTAAAACATTGATAAGTGTATTACTGCTTTTTGTCGTGCAGTTGCGTGTTCTAGGTTCCACCATAGGCGCAAAGAACTCCAGTGTGTTCAGCATGAAGGAGCGAGTCCTGGACTTGGAGGCACAGCTGGAAGCCCAAGCCACAGCTCTACGGTAAACTTGCTGCTCTTCCTCACTCACAACGGCCGCCAAGGTCTGGCTAGCTGCACCTTTTTGTTCCACTTGTTAATCAATCCACTTGGCAGAGAAGGATCCCTTCCCACTGCATGGTGTTGGCAAACGGCAATGATAAATTTAGATGATATGGTAATTGGAGCTGTATTCTGTGTAGCGTTTATGGTCCATATGGTCATCTTACACGTGCTGATTTCATCTTCCGCAGATGCATGTATTGTTTTTCCTTTATGGAGTTTTTAAGGAAAGCTTTCCACCATTGCAAATTGTAGCCATATGGCAACAATATATCCCCCTTTTAATAATAAAAAAAAAAGTCACTTTTTCCCTTATTTAAGCCATGTGAAGCAGTAAAAAATGTTTTAATGTATAAGTGATGATTCATACAGTAGAGGGTTAAAGGTTCGGTGTAGTTCCAAGTCTGTTTTAAAGCAGGAAAAAACTCTTTAACTAGCAAAAAAAAAAAAAAACCCAGGAGGAATCCTTTCTCTCCAAGAGTGAGGTTATAGATTATAGCTAGTGATGAGAAATTTGTGTGTCGTAGGGACGCGGACCTGAAGCGTGCAGCGAGTGAGCAGACTGCGCTGCAGTGTAACCGAGTGGTGGAGAAACTCAAAGAACAGCTGAACGCGGTGAAATCGGAGCTGTGTGATAAAACCCGGCAGTGGAGGCGGTAAGGGACGCGTGTAAGAATGCGACCGCGTATCAGTGACTTGCGTTAAACTGAGGTAATCTGTTCTTTTTAAAGGACCGAGCAGCAGAGGAACCAAGCTCTCCGAAACGCAGAGAAACTCACCGCGGCTTTCAAAGACCACAAAGATGATGTTGCTGAAAAATTGAAGAAGGTAGTTTTCCCCAAACGTCTTCCTTCTGCGTTTAAACAGGCCGATTTTGTTAAGGTCTTTGTTTGAGCTTGAAAAGCGATCGGATGAAATTAGACATCGTCGTCACTGCCTGATCTGCACTAAACTGGGCTAATACCAGCAAAATGGGCTTTTGTGCGTCTCCAACGGGTGCAGGTGATGCGGAACGAGGGCACGCTGAAGGCGAGTTTAATCGAGTGTGACCGGGAAAGAGAGGCGCTGGAGAAAAGATGTACAGAGCTGGAAAGAGAGAAGGAGACGACGAGTCACGGTCTGAGGTCAGTAACATCTCCAAACTCCAGCACTATGAAGTTTATAAACTATGAGATTATATCTTGAGTTTATAAAATTCGCGACCTTCTAATAAATAACGTGTTTATAAACTCTCTTGCTAACACGCCCTCCCCTCTCAGTAGGGAGCTGAAGGAGGCGCGAGTCCATGCGGAGGCTCTCTGTGCCGAGCGTCAGGAGCTGCAGGGCCGAGTCCAGCAGGCGTCGGAGCAGCTGGGTCGACTGCAGAGGGAGCTGGAGCAGAAGGAGACTCAGGTGGAGGAGGTGGAAGGGCTCAGGAGGGAGAGGGAGGACCTGCGACTCCTCACGGCCTGTCAGGAACAGAGGCTGGCGCAGACTCACAGGGACATGCAGCAGGCTAGAGCAGAGCTGGCCAGTCTGGAGAACGTTCTGGACTTGTTGCATCTCAGAGAGGTGTGTGTGTGTGGGGGCTTGTACAGGTCCTGCCAAGCACGTATGTACAAGTATACATGATTATACGTGAAGCCTGGCCTGATGCAGTCTCATCTGAACTGGGTTTGTGTTTAAAGGCTTATTGGTGCTTTTCCAATATCCGGCCTTTTTTTTCTTCTTTTTTTCCCGCCAGAATCGAGACGGAGCGTTCTGTGTGAATCCCTGCCTTTTACCCTCGCTGACTCTGACCACTTTCACAGAGAATCTCCAACACAAGCCAGGTGAGGGGGTAACTCGGAAAATGTATGTTTTATGTACCTTATATGTCCTAAATAACGCTATGATAAAAGCAATGAACACAAATATACCCTACCGTGCTAGCAATACAGGTATTGAATAACCTCTACCATTTCTGATGCATGTAGTTTTGCTTGAGTGATGGAGCAAGTATCACAATCGTGTATGTTGAACAGAACACTCCAGTACAAGTCTGGTCTCCTTTACCAAACCAGAGGGCATTAAAATATAATTGGTGTAAACCTTATTCAGCGTGTAACAAGCAGCTCTCTGTAACATGAACAAGCCCATGAGGTTAACGTTCCTGTGCTGAATGAACGCACTAGGTGAGCGCTATCAGAAGCTGCTGGCGGCGCTGCAGAGCGTGGAGAAGGAGAAGGCGAGGCAGGCGAGCGCCGCGCGGAGCCTGCAGGAGAGGCTGAGCCGAGTGCAGGAGGAGAGCTCGTCCCTCCAGACCTCCATCACACAGAGAGCCTCTCACTACCAACAGCTTCACAGCCAGCTGCTGGATAAAGCTTCTCAGGCCACCACGCTGGAGAAAGAGGTGATTTAATTCAGTGTAGTCGTTTAAAGCAAATCCATGAGTCACCTTTAGTAATTAATTGTAGTTTTAATCATTTGTGTTACTCCGCAATCCAGTATTACGTAAGGAAGAAATTCTGGAATTTTCTTCGCAAGTGCCAGCTTGTTAGGGTTAAAGCGCAGGGTTAGGGGCGTTAGCAGCTTGGCAGCGCTGGCTCACAAACTTATTAACCCAGCCTTCATAAGCCTTAACCAAGAACGTCAGAATAAATACATAACGAATTTGAAAAAATAATGGCGGCATTTATCAAACAAATGTATGGAGGTGTTGGTTGTCTTGGCAACACGAGTCCAGGAATTTAAGGGCGGGCGGGCGGGCGGGCGTGTGTGTGTGTGTGTGTGTGTGTGTGTGTGTGTGTGTTAATCTGTGACTCCCCTTTAATACATGAAATATTGCAGTCGGTGGCAAATTGCTGTTGTGTAAGAGGAACGAAACACTCAAGTTCTAGGAAAATCATCAAATACTGGGACAAATTTCCCAGTATTGGTCCTGCCGTCTCTCTCTACCCGTCACATGCGTCACCGTATGAAGTTGTGTGTGTTAAGGATCGATCCTGGAATGAATTTGTGTGATGAAGTGTAATTTGTGTCCTGATGCGTTTGTGTGCAGCTGAAGAAGAAGAGCTCACGTCTGGCTGTGGTGGAGAAACATCTGCAGGAGAAAAGTGCTGCGTACTCACAGGCTGCTATTAAAACCAGCCAGCTGGAGCAGGAGATCATGGTCTCACTCACACATACACACACACACACACACACACACGCGCACACACACACACACACACACACACACTTTTATCATAAACTCTGATGTGATGGTAGCATGGTGTATTTTCTAATATTGTTACGGTGTCGAGCAAAGAAAATAAGAAATGTAAATTCATTTTGTGGCTGTGTGCTACACATCGCAATGTTTCCTATTCAATTTAATTCGTTTTGGAAAAACAGGCATTTAAATGCCATTATCGGGAAGTTTATACATTTTTTATGTTAAAATTAATTGCACCATTTTTGTTTTAATTAATTGTTTAATGTTTGTATCAATATTTTTTTTTCCACCTAACAGTATCATATAGAAGCTTTAAAAATGTAAAATATGAAATAATAGGTATAAATTAACTTAATATGCAAAAAAAAAAAAAGAACAATCAATGTCTATATATTTTCTTTTTTTTTTAAATACATGTACTATATTTTTATTTTTGGAGTTTCTTTTATTCTTTGTAGGAAAAGGACGGCAGCATCAATCACTACCAGTCGCTCCTGAAGAAGAAACAGAGAGACTATCAACAGGCCCTGGAGACCTCCAAGATGGCCGAAACACACAGATGCAGGGACCTGGAGGACAGGATGGAGGTGGTGAGTGTGTGTGTGTGTGTGTGTGTGTGTGTGTGTGTGACGTGTATAACTTCATTTTGTTGATGATGATGATGAATATGTGTGTATTCGTGTGTGTAGATGCAGTTGTCTCTGGCTCAGAGTCAGGCTGAAGTAGCGAAGTTGAAGCAGACTGTGTCCGATCTCCAGTCAGAGAGACAGGAAGTAGAACATCAGGCCGGTTTACTGCAGGCGTCTATGGATCAGCTTACGCAGGTCAGCTTCCTGAACCGATCAGCGTTCAGGTAGTGGCAAATCATAGTGGTTTATAAATAGAAATGTATGGTTTGTTTACAGGAAATGGTAATGAAGGAGAAGCAAAGTGAAGAAGCAGCACGGGCTTTTGAAGAGCTAGCCTTAGAGTCAGCTTCTAAGGTGTGTGTGTGTGTGTGTTTATATAACCAGAAGTGTGTTTGATGCACCTTGATTTCATTTTGCACATAAGTAAGGAGCAGAATACGCAGTGTTGTGGTGGTGTAGGAAAAAGATCAACGATTAGAATCCAAAATTAGACAATGCTTTAAAGCTGTGTATTTCACCACTACTCATAAATCAGTGAAAATGGGTTTAGTCGACTGAACAGTATATTCGTTAAAGAGTTTGTCCGTTGCGTGCAGATGAAGTTCATGGAGTCGGAGCTGTCGTGCTGTAAGGAGGAGCTGAACGACGGCCTGCAGCAGGTTGAGAAAGTCAAGCAGCAGTACGAGAAGCAGCTGGAGCTGAAGAACTCGGAGGTCAGCCCAAGTCTGCGTTTAATGTTATATGATAATATAAAGTCTTGCACGTTAATATAGCATCTTGTGTGTTAGTTGTCCGTTCTACAGGAGGCGTTAAGGAGCAGAGCGCTGGCCTGTGAGAGCTCCAGTGAGGAGAACCTGCAGCTACAGCGCTCCATGCAGAGACAGCACACCATGTTGGCGGAGAGCACCAGCCGCATCGCACAGCTCGAGGATAGCCAGAGTCACCTGCAGAGCCGGGTACACACACCTCCGTCTCAAGATTAGGGTCACGTGGAGACCAGGAAATGACACTAATTTTCATAAGTGCTGCAGGCAAAACCAACACAATTTACCTATGATGTAGCTCCATGTCTGTTTTCTTTTTTTTTTTATTAATGTTTAGATATGTGAACAGAGCAGCCTTTCATCTCCTGACATTACCGAGACCAGGACGATAATAACAAGCCGCATATTGTTCAGCTCTGGAGGTCAGGTTACAATAACTGACAGTCTGAATTTCCGGCACTCTCCGTTAAAGAAGGCGTATTTGACTGTGTTTTACATAACGCTGACCATTTGTTGATACACTGACTGGTATCAGAATCTGGACAAGCAAATTAGTGTAATTGAATATCATCAGAGTAAAAGTGATCGCCAATGCTGTGGATTGTAATATAAACAGGAAACAGTAACAGAAATGGAACCAAACCGTATACACCACATTCAACTGATGCTAACAGTTTGATAAAGCACTGTGAGCAAAGATGTAAACCTGACAAGAACCTGTCGTCATTTACTACTTTGGCCAGCGCTTATTTCGTACTGTTCTCCCTGAGGGTGCACAGCTGAAAACACCTTATTTTTATTTTAACACAAGTTTGGGCAGATTTATCAGTGTTCCTTGGAATACTTGGTGCTAACAAACATCTCCCAATGTATTCATTGTCCTCTTTAGATGTTTAATAAACAAGTTTAATGAGAATCTTTCCTCAGGGATTTCCTTCTAGACTGAGTACACAACAGCCGTGTGATGAATGTTTGCGAATGACCATTCTGGGAGAATTAAACGATGTATGTTTACAACACTAAAGTGGGTCAGAATGTACCACACTGATGTGAGATGGTGCTTGTTTCAAACTTTATTCAACTTTGATGCTATGCCTTTAGGCGAAACCGCTCATTTGGGGTTTCTTTAAAAAGCTCACCATGATCTCTGGAGCGAGCTTTAACATTATACTAAAGTGCAATACTGTGTCTCTGCAATAAGTTACGATGGTCTAATATTTGATACCAAAAATGCTTTTGAATTCTGCATTCTTATTGGTCAGTTTCGGGATTGCAGGTTTCTCAACTGGAACAGGAGCTGGAGAAGGAGCGCACCACCTCGTTACACCAGCACAGGAGGAAGCAGGTGGAGGTCGAGGAGGCCAAGCAGGAGGTGCAGAAGAAGGAGAAGCAGACTGCTGAACTCTCTGCTTCCATAACGTGAGTCCCATGTGATGGTTTTCTCCTTTTCAGTCATTTATTCTAAGGCCTTGCAAGAGATCCATTGGTTCTGTTTAATGGACTGGCCTGTATCATGCCAGTTCATGCCACTGGAGCCAAGATCATGTCACTCTTTCATGATATGATGGGCATAAATCTATACATATACACTATATGTCCAAAAGTATGTGCACTCCAGACCATCATACCCATAAGTGGTTCTTCTCCAAACTGTTGCCTCAAAGTTGGAAGCACACAATTGTATAAAATGCCTTTGTGTTCTGTAGCGTTACAGTTTCCCTTCACTGGAACTAAGAGGACCAAACCTGTTCCAGCACGACAAAGTGCACAAAGCCAGCTCCATGTTAAGGTCGGAGTGGAAGAACTCGAGTGTTCTGCACAGAGCCTTGACTTCAACCCCACTGAACACCTTTGGGATGAAATGGAACTGGACATGTGTGTGTGTGTGTGAGCATGTATAAAATAACACACGTGGTTTAGATGTGTGGAAATGTTACGCCATGGTGTAACCGATTGAGGTATTTATTATTCTGTAAACATAGAAGTAGAAGAAGATGTCCTTCACTGACATCTGCTTTGTGATTTTTACCACTACAACAGTGTCCTCAAGTTTCCTTGACCCACAAAATGTCTCTGTGTAGACGGTATTTGAATTCCAGGCCGTTGTACTGCCTACAGCGGTGTGTGTGCAGTTCTCAGAGTGTCCCACAGAGTCTTATGACCGAGTCAGGACTCACTCACATTGTCTCAACAGCTGCGTATGTCTGTATAAATATGGAGCCTTTCCTTCTTTTCCTCAGCAGTAGAAGCCTGAAGCAGGTGACTGCTCCCCTGTCGAAGACCAAGGCAGGGAAAAGATTTAAAAAAAAGACAGTAATATGAAGAATGTACAGCAAGTCTGATTAGGATTGATAGACAATGTTTATCATTTATTATTTCTGCATCTGCATGTTTGTTTTACAGGAAGCTGAGCTCTGAGATGAACGCATGCAGAGAGGAGCTTACGAAGATGGAGCTGGAGCTTCTGCAGCTGAGGAGGGACAGCAACGCTAAAGCCACACAGCTCAGTCAGATGGAGCAGACACTGCAGGAGACCAGGGGCATGCTGGATAAGAAGAGTGAAATAGGTACACTACATGAATCTGAGTAATGCAGTAACTGTTGTATCACCGAGCTGTAGAATCTGATTGCTTCTGCTGTGTTTCGCTCAGTGCTGGACCTGGAGGAGAAGCTCCACCGGAGCGAGATGGACAGGCGGAACTCTCTGCAGCGGGCTCATCTGCTGGAGGAGCAGTTAAACACGGTGCGCGGCGAGCTGACCGACACGCTCGGCCACCTGGAGGAGCTGAGAGACGTGCTGCAGAGGACTCAGCTCACCGCCACCCAGCAGCAGGAGACCATCCATCAGCTCACCACAGAGCTCAGGTGAGGCTCCTCCCCGCAGCCGCTACTCTATTGGTTGAGGAGAACACCGGCGAGGCTCGGCAGGCGCGACCTCATTGGACCGAGAGAGCATGTAGGTGTGGGAGCGTATCTTCCAGCTCTTCAGCTCCAACTGGGTGAAGCATCGAGGTCTCTCACTGTCCTTTTAATAAGTCTGTGAAATTTATTTATTTAAAAAATGCAAATCTGCCTATTTTTCTGAATAATAAGTTGCTTGATATGGTGATTCATGATATAAAAACAACGTGTTGCATGAAACATACCGAAACACCTTATTCAAAAGTAAAATCCTCACGCCTACAGGCCCCGCCCTTGCATTTGCATACTGTTACCTGATTGGCTCTGATATTTTTATGCCGCATTAACACTTTTCTGCAGCATTTTTAAGACTAAAGCAGGTCAGTTTACTGAAACGTAATTCACAGAAACTTTTTACACAAAAAATACATTTTATAAAATTTAAAGTGATTTTAAAGAACCTTTAGTTGACTTTAGAAGAAGGAAAATATTGTACAGAAAATTTTTGGAATTTTACTAAATACATTTTTGTGTGTGTGTGTGTATGTATATGTGTGTGTGTGTGTGTGTGTGTGTGTGTGTATATATTTTATATATATATATATTTATGGTTAGGGTTAGCCTAACCCTAACCCTATATAATATATAGGATGTAAAATGTTCACAGTGAACCCTCAACTTTTTTTTATTTTTGTTTAATGTAAACCTGGTCATGGACCCGCTGTTGTGTTTATCAAGCTGAAAAGTCTCCACAAGGGGCCGCTAGTGATTATCCTTTGTGAATCTGCATCACTGTAAAGGAGGAAACTGGACAACAACCGAACCCACTTAAGAGGATTTGACAAAAATATTAAATTCAGCCCAACCTTCAGCTTTAAAACAGGTTGTGGACTCCAACACATGCTTCACATGTGAGAAATAAATGCTGGATGTGTATAAGTAAAAAGAGCTCCGAGTTCTCTATGATTTACCTTTCTGAAGCACCTGTAGCTCATACTGAAGCAACGACATCACACCAAGCACATTACGCTTCCTTAGGAGACTTAAAGGAGGCCTATTTGTAGCCTCGCTTTTTCAAAATGGCTGTTCAGGATGTGCTTCAAAGCAGTAATACACTGCAGTGCTCTATTTTAATACACATTTCGAGTCGGGAAATATATATTAAGAGAAAAGTGTCACACAACCACATCATCCTCCGGAAGTCAAAGGGTTTGTTTGTTTTACCAGAGCTAATGAGTGTGTCCTGTTCATTATTTTTCTTACTCATGACTCACAGAAACGAGCAAAGCAACATCAGGAAAAGAAAAAAGTCCCTTTCTGATTCCATCCGCTCCGTTTCTAGTCTTGTGTCAAACACTGTCTGCATTTACTCCAAGGACGATGAGGGAGAAATAATTATTATATCATTACACTGTCACAAAGTTAAATTCAGCCGCTTAAGGTAAAGTAGGTTGCAGAGATGAATCAGCAATCATCTATGCCGTGTTCATGCAGTGTGAGCGTGTCTAAAAGATCCCATGACCCGAATACACACAAACCTCATGAGTATTAGAAAACTATCTTAGATATTTGCTATAAATTGTTTAGCGCCTACACGAAGGACCGTATGCATTTCTCTCGCACTCGATGAGTTTAACACCACGCCTTTTGCACGTCGTGTGTTCATGGAGCTCCAGAACTTCTGTTCAGTAATCACTATTGTTATGCACAACATTTATGGTTTTGCTTGTTTATTTAATTTCTTGCATTTTAAAAGGTGTACAGAAGAAGGAAAAGCAGGTCGAATAGCACATGGATGTATGAGCTTGTATGTTTAGGGGTATGAAGGGTAGTGGTGTAAATGAGAGTAAAGAAAGAAATGGAGCAGTGAAATGTGATGGGTTTCTGTTTAACACTGTGTGTGTGTGTGTGTGTGGACAGGGAGAGCCAGCGAGAGCTGGAGGAGAGGAATCACGAGGTGTTGGACATGGACACCGCACTGAAGGAGAGACAGGGGGAACTGCAGCAAAGAGCAGAGCTGGTAACACACACACACACACACACACATACTTGTACTTCTATCTTTGTGAGGACACTCGGTTCCCTAATGCATTCCCTAGCCGCTTGCCCTAACCTTAACCATCACAACTAAATGCCTTACCCCAACCCTGACCCTAATTCTAACCTGAACACTAAAACCAAGTCTTAACCCTCACACAGCCCCTTTGAAGAAGTGAGGACCAGTCAAAAGGTCCTCACTCATTTTTGGTTATAATATGTTCTCATATGTAGCAAGTACACACAAACACACACAAGCGCGACATTTAACCAACCCAAAACCCATGAGGCATCGTGCTTTAGACATCACAGGTTAAATTCATAAAAATCCTATTTTACCCAAGTCGCTCTTCGTTTACATTAAAGCTGCCGTATGTAACGTTTTTTGTCCGAACATTTCTCATCCGTTTATTAAAGTGCCTCGTTTGAGTTTTTTTTGTATCCAGTAGATGGCGCTAAAAGAAGCAATTGGGAGAATATTATCCTTTTTCAGTCATTTTCAGTGCTTTATGGATAAAATCTCAATGAAAGCCTGTTTGTGTGTTTCACGTGTAGCTCGGACAGCTGGACACGGTCATTAAGGAGCATAAGCTGGAGATGGAGATGAAGGTGGAACATCTGCAGGACGTGCTGGAGAAGACCGAGAGAAAGCTTAGAGAGAGAGATAAACAGGTTCACAGCTCCTTGCACACTTTTAAAACCCACTTAACGTGTTTATCTGAGGACAGAAGGGGCGTGTCTGACTCTGTGGTTTCACATATAGGTGGGGTTTCTGACTGAGAGGCTGGAACTGGTCAAATCACAGCTCCAGGGGAAGGAGGATCTGGAAAAGGTGTGAAGCAGCATCATAAAATAATAAACACTGCACAGCTGTCGTGTCAGGCCAGAGGATATAGGGCGTTGTGAAGAGCACGTCGCTCCTCTATCCGAAGGTTTGAGTAACCGACACCGTGCTGTTGAATTCTCGGCTCTGATTGGTCAGTAGTGCAGCTGCAAAGGACAAGTTGCTATGAATGCGCTCGTTCTAATGCGTATGGCCTGTACGCATGTGCTGAGCGTGCCGGCTGAGGACACGCTGTTCTGTTGATTTGTGCTACATATGGAGATGTGCTACTTCAGATTTTAGGGATAAGACCTACAGTAGCATTTTTCATCAAGGTAGCACAAATGGTTAGAACACAGTCAGTGCAGCAAAACAGCAGTGGAGGAGAGCTACAGCTGACTGAGCTACAGCTACAACCGTTTGTCCTCCAGAGCAAAATGCCATTGCTACATTAGCTATTAGTGCATCCGTTTTGTCATTTTTTTTAATACCATGAGTCGTCTCACAAATGTCTTTTGTTGTTGGTGATGCAGATGACGCGTGTAAGGACGTATCGGTGTGCGCATGCGTGACATTTCGGATGGACAGATGCGTCCTCTGTACGCTCTGATATGATGTGTAGTCCGGATATTTTGGTAATCATGTCATCTGAGGTGAAATTCTTCCTGAAAATAGGCAAAGGAAACGCAGCCCTGTTTTAAGCCGTAACACTTCGGTCAGCGTGAGATAGCAGTCACAACTCTTATGTTATCACATAGCTTGTAAAGCTTGCTGCTAGTTTTATTGTTCAGATTTATCATCTGTGCAACTCTAATTGCTGTAATTGTATACAAAGGATTATACTTCCTTTTGTGTGTGTGTGTGTGTGTGTGTGTGTGTGTCAGAGTGTGTTGGAGCTTGGTCAGCAGCTGCGTGTGTGTCGCGAGCAGCTCCAGAAGAGTGCGCAGGATCTGCAGGACGCGCACACTCGCTGTGACGCTCTGAGAAGGCAGCTGGATGACGTCACACAGCAGGAGAGACGGAAGGTACAGGCTTACACACTTTCATGGATACAGGGTAGACATGTGTAACAATGGAAAACCAAGAGGCCACGCCCCCTACTGTAGGACTGACCGGAACAGAGGCCACGCC
>JAQQZR010000018.1:15910421-15954941 GCA_030068235.1 Notoglanidium macrostoma
TCTCTCTCTCTCTCTCTCTCTCTCTCTCTCTCTCTCTCTCTCTCTCTCTCTCTCTCTCTCTCTCTCTCTCTTCCTTGTGCATCATTAGCCCTTTTAAATCTATAAAAAGCACCTTTCTTTATAATTTCACATATTGCAGAATTTAGAAGTATTGCAGTGATTAATTGTGGCAATCAGACATGTTAAACAGATGATATTAGCATGAATTGGCCGTTGAAAACAGCAGCAATTATAATAATAAATAATTTATTCAAGTAAATTGAATATATTTATAAAGCTATAGATTGCAGTTATTTAAATAAATATCTAGAGCATGAATTAAAGATATTTAGCATGACATACAGAAGTATCGAGCCACTTTTCCTTCATGCATTCCACTTTTATTCTTTTTGCTTATTTTGAGGAAATGTCTGACTTGACGGAATGGTTAAATCCTGGAAACCATTAATAAAATCCATTTTAGTTCTTAATCAGCTCAAGTGAAGTCTATTAGATGCAAATTAGGGTGATATGGTGATGTTTTCTGGAAGGAGGCGTTTAACTTTTTGGGAAGGAGTTTCCAGTGTCAGCGCCTGGTAGCAATTAGCGGTAAAGCGTAAAGCTTTTTTGTCTTGTGGTCACTTCAAGAGAGAGAATAAAGAGAGGCTGGTGAAGTTGTATTGCGGGTGTTCCATAACAGTAAATGTAACTACAAATGGATAAGACGACGAATGAAAGTCTTCAGAATAATAACCAACTTCTATTCTAATTCTGATGATTTTCCTATAACAGAAGGATTTTGGTTTTGGTTTTATTCCTTTTATTAGAGAGAGAATTGTGGGTGTCTTTAGTACATCGCTAACACGCATTGACTCTCCACCATTACTCACAGATTGAACATTAAAACATACATTTGTTCTTGTTAAATGAATAATTCCATGAATCTAGATATTGCGATATGACTCACGCATTGTTTGTCACAAAAGTGGTCTTCATGTATCACATTATATAAACCACTAACCTGCTAGCAGTGTAGATAATTAGCATGATACTTTGTTAGCAAACCACACAGAGCTGATTCTGTAGCTTAGAAAGCATAAAACAGCTTATTAAATAGTTTCAACCACATTTTTTTGGAGTGCACTAAAAATTGTGCTTTTGATCATCTTCTTTCCTCAAAAGCAGGAACTCTTCCTGCATCTCTGTGTAATGTGCACTTCTGAGTCATTGGGGGAAGTCAAGCGCTTGATAAGGACATTATGGGAATGTAGTGCTGATGTTACAGAATGTCGCTTCTAATTTCTTTCCAAATGGTGGCACTACCTTACCATGTTTAACATCACTCTTAGGCCTACGTTGGGTCTGTTTCACTGTTTCACCTTTAGTCAGTAAGCTGCCGTTTGCTCTTTGAGTCCAGATGGACATAGACACAAAGATGAATGTAACGTCTGTCCTACACAAGTCCTGGTTTTATGCTGCCTGGCACCAGGAGACAGGAAATAAGAGCGTGCTGATTAATGCGGAGTTACAGCACCACTTTATTAGACGACACCACCTTTTAAAGGCTACGTTTTATTGATTAGCTTTGTGCCTGATGCAGCTTTTAAGGAGATCTTTCATGCAAAGTGACACACACTAGCAGCCGAGGTTGTCGTGGATGATGAGTGGCTGCCATTAAATGCATTACTGCCTTACATGCCAGGGCCGAGTTGTCCTTGCAGGTCCTTTTGTTGCCTGGTTGTCATTTTTTTACTGTTTATCATGTTATTCACACAATACTATTGTCTCCTTATGATCACAGTAAATGTTTAACCTGACTCAATTATAGCACCAAAAAAAAAAGAAATGTACACAAAATTTCGCTTTTGTTTACTAAATTCACTGAACACAATGCATTTGAATTGCATTTATGCAATAATGATTAAGCATTTTTACAATTGATGTCATTAATCTTTAAAATGAGCTTTATGCAATTTGTTATCTTTGTGTATTATACACTATTTATATTTAAGATTTATACATTTGAAGGAATGTGGATTAAAAAACAAGCATCAAGATAAGATCTGATAAAAAATGGCAGGCATGTGATATCAAATATAATGTTTATAACATTAATTATTATTTAACTAATATTGGATAGACTCACCGATACTGCAGAGAGCGAATAAAAAACTTTGCACCACAATTAATATTAGGATTTCTTGTGCAGCCCTATTTTTCGATGGTTTTATTATTTAAAAAAAAAAGCAACAACAAAACAAAACCCTTTTTTTAGAAAATGGTTTAAATTAAAAGTTTTGAAAATAGTTTTCCTCAATCATCTTGATGAAATTCTAAAAATGCAAAGCAGATACTGTGAGATGCCATGATTTATTTCCAGACGCTTATTTTTTTTTTGTTGACAGAATCTGAGCTTTATAAGGTTTTCATTTTGAGCTAAAAAGAGCTGAGTCACTGTTGGCCTATTAAAGGTTTTTCATTGACTAATCTGCATCACATGGCGGTATGAAGGTGTGCCGTGTACCATGACCTTACCATATTTCATAACCAGCATTGCTCTAATATGGGCATTGTTTCCGTGTTTGTGAAGCCGAGCCCTGTGTTAGAGAGGAGCTGTGTAGAGTATCGCTTCCCGTGTTTCAGGAACGCCGCACCCCGCCGGAGCCGCGAGCTGATGAATAGGGACGTATCCGTGTTGGCAGAAAGTGAGAAGGCAGGAAGCCTCAGGTGGCCACCATGCTGAAGATCCTCAAACAAAGGAGCTTCAGGACTCCGGCGGGACAGAGTCAGGACTGTGAGAAGGTTCCCTGTCAGGGTTTTGGAAAAGCAGGAGGCCTGGAGGGGTCTCATGTTTAAGCCATTTGTTTTGTGTGAGAGAAAGAAAGAGACAACCTCACAGCGAACTCCTCAGAGGGCCCCAAATCTTTTGACCTTTCTTGCTCGTGTGGAGAGAAAAAAAAGTGTGCAGGTGCCAGCGTGCCACACAAGCGCCCTCAGAACCACCGCGTCACGTCACTTCCTGCTTTCTCAAAGACTCTTCAGCAATTTATTGTGGCTTTCACTAGGGATCGCCTGATAACGCCTGAGAAAAGAGAAGTTACAACATTTTAATAAGGGTTGACTTCCTGTGTGCGTGTGTGTGTGTGTGTGTGTGTGTGTGTGTGTGTGTGTGTGTGTGTGCATGGAACACAACTTTTATTGTCTATTCATTTTGGTGTAAAGTCAGGATGTCTACATAAACGTGTGTCTTTAAGATAAGAGAAAGAAGATAATGTAAGACGTGCTGGTGCCAGTTGCTCAATAAAGTAAAAAAACAAAAAACAATAAAAGATATCGATGAATCAATTTGGTAAAAAGTTTACTAGTAATAAAAATAAAGTAAAAAAGAAATACACTTTAAAGGTTTTTGCAAACATGTGCAAAAACTTTACAACTTTAAAATAAGCTACGAGAAATATAAGCCATTAAATCATTAAAACTATTCCGTGTTTTTCATCTGCTTTTTTTTCATTTGTGTAAAATGACCATACATCATATACACATTTACTCTTATGCAATTTCTACTGCCTATGAATATGCAAATTAGAAACATACGCCACATTCTCTTGGCATCCCGATTAACCTCATATTGCTAACGTTAGCTAACTTAGCTAGCGAGCAAGAGGCTAGTAAACTCATATTTTTAGCAAAAACTTTTTTTGTTTTTTAAAGAATGACACTTTGTATGTACATTAAATGTTGTGTCCTGTGATGGACACAGTATAGACACTCCTGGTCAGATATTACTCCAATACACGTGAAAGTTGTTCAGTCAAATTTTTACTCGAGTACTGGCGTACTTGCTTTTAAAAATACTACAAAAAATACTTTTTAATATTTTCAGCGTATTTAATATTTTATTTTTAATGTCGACGCATTGTTGTATTGTTTATTCGACAAGATCAAAACATATATTTATGAAAGGACTTAAGGGCATTTTCGCTAGCTAGCTATTAGCATGCTTCAGCAGTGGATTCCCACCGGTCCCAATACCGCAACTTGGTGGGCAAATCCATAAAAATCCATAAAAAGTCATTTGGCCAAACATAGCAGAAAAACTGCAACTACTACAAGCTCAGACAACTTCATTTAAAATGTTTATCTAAGCTTGATATCTTGGACCTCGACATGTTTCTCATGTGGACGGTGAGTTTTTGTAGGCGGTGATGAAATTGGTGCACAGTAAACAGAGCAAGCGTCATGCATCCTTCTTCCTTTCAGAAAATCTCAGACATCAGATATGGCCCTAGAGCTCCGGTGAGGAATTCTTCGAGTCGTACCGTGTTCAAGGACTCGACACCAAATTTGTTACGTCGCTGAAAACATGCATAGACGGCCTTAACGAATTGTCTTCTCCATTCACCAGAGTAAACAGGAAGTGAGGCGATATCTCAGTAATGGCTTGATTCGTTGCCGTTATAATGTCATTAAATTAATAACATTTAACATGTTTTAACAGGAATTTCTTTTCCTGTTAATTTCACACTCTGCTCTGCTGACTGTTTGAGACATGTCATGCAAACTTCCCCATGCGGCCGCGGGGTTTTTCCCGAGCCGTCGCTCGTCAGGTGCGGGGCCAAGGCGCGGTCTCAGAGCCAGGTGTTTACTGCAGCGTGTCAGAAAGTCTGAAGAAAAGTCTGAGTTACATCACTGTGTTTCCCTTCGGTTTCCTCCTCTCGGCCTAGCTCTTCTCATACACGCTCAGATCAGCTCCACCCACTCTCACATGCTTACTATGTGTGTGTGTGTGTGTGTGTGTGTGTGTGTGTGTGTGTGTGTGTGTGTGTGTGTGTCCTTGAAACGTGGGCATGCCTTCATACCCCTGGTCTCTAGTCATGAGCTTGTATCCCACAGCGTGTGCACTTATTATTTATGGTCTAACATCAGTGGCTCATCACAGATGAGGAAGTCAGTGTGACAGCGTGACAGCTGAATTTTCTTTTAATCATATGGACCAGGTCATGTGATGCATTTTGATGCCTGACTGACATGTGACCTCTCCGAGGTCATACGCTATTCTTTCTAGGATCGGCATGCCGTCTAGTCTGATGGTGAAAAGTCAGAAGACTGCTTGTGTTCTGCAGTTTCCTCTTGTAAGGAATAAAACACGCTGTATCACGAAGCGGAGTTACTGTTGCCACCACTAAGATGATTATTTTCCAATAACAAAAATTTTTTTTTTTATTCCTCGTACATTACAGAATTGTACCTGTTGTATTATTGCGCATTATAAATGAAATAACAACACGTTATACTTTTAATCCGTTTATAGTTGCATGGTCATGTTGTTGAACGTCTGTGAATCGAGTGAGTTCCTGTTGTCACTCAGTCGTCCCTCAGCATCCTCTCTTTATTCTCTCTCTAGAAGTTAATAAGATCAAAAACGCAGCGTCTCATGTTAGTAAAAGCGAAATTCCTCTGTCCTGAAAATGTCTTTACGCTTTACCTCTGTCTTGCATTGCAGTAACGCATAAAATAGAAAGAATTTGTTTAAAACACAATCGTGAATGGTCTGTTTCCACTGAGTGATGGTATGTGATTAAAGCTTGATCTCTTCCTCTTGCGATAGTCCACTTCCAGTCAAACGTGGTGCCGGATCTCCGAGACCCGTTAAGTGTCCGCACGGTGATTTCGATTGCATCGAAAGGTCATGTGACTTAAATGCGAAAAATGTCCCATTACAATTTTGCGAGATATCGCTTTGTCAAATTGTCGGTACACCACCACCTCATGCGAGCGTGCAAACGTTTTTGCAACGTTTGAAAATTGCTTTCGAAACATATGTCTTTCCACTGCCCGTTTCTTTAGTTTAGTGGAAACATTTCTACTGTCACGAACCGTTGACGCTGTACACTCCTTCCATAAATATTAAATAAACATCTCTTTAGCGAAAACCTCACCATATCGAGGCCATTTTAAAATGAATTCCATCAGTTCAGTTCAAACTGCTGTTTTCTTTTGGTCTGGTCCATTTGACGCTGGACTAACTGGCCCGTTAGCTAAACAGATGTTTCCCCCTGGTGTAAACTCTTATCACAGCGCATTCATACCAAATAAAAATGGACTCATTTTACTCTGCTGCTGTGTTATCTAACCTCAGTGGCGCATGTTTTTATCTTCTTCTCCCATCTCTGTAAATTCACTCTGTGTTCCATTTTACAGAAACGCCCCGAATCGCACACAGCACCGAACACACACTGCCCCGTGACACAACTAACACAACAGTAGCTTTATGACCTCATTGTGTTTTCCTCTTTTACAGAGGCCTTGTTTCTGGGACCACCAGCGATCGAGGCGAGTTAGCGGTAGGCTTTTCACCCCAGGGAGCGCCGCAGACTGCGCTAGCTCTGCATGCGGGCATGGCGTCTCTAAATGCACACTTTGTTTCAAGGCTGTACGTGTTGAGGCCTGGTGGAGTGAGATTGTAGGTTTGAGCTGAATAGTGGTGCGTTTCTTCACTGCTGAGCTGAATGGAGGCATTTAGAAGGAAGGAGACAACCAGAGACACAATGACTGAGAGTTTGTTCTACACGTGTGTGTGTGTGTGTGGGAAGTGTTCGTGAAACTCACGTCTGGTCTGAGAACAAGTTCATCGCCTCTCTTTCGAAGTTACTAAGAATGCAGCTTGTCCTGTTACAGAGAAACCACAGAAAAGCGTCGACTCGTCCGTCCTGCAGATGTCGGAAAGCTTCAGGTTTAAAGGCGGTTCCTGCGTTATGGACTCACATTATTCAAAGTAACAAAGGGACAGGATTTGTTCATCACACAAATCTTCGAATATTGTTGCGTCAATAATCTTTGCGTCACATAAATCTTCCTATAAAATGTAATGCACGTATATAACGTACGTGACGTGGCCTTTAAACTCAAAGCTTTACCTCTGACCCTGACACTGGAGACTCCTTCCAGAAAACCTGCTTACCCTGTGAATGAGCTGTTACTATAGAAACAATAACGTATAGTTAAGAGCGCATCGATATGAGCCTGTGATTCGCAGCTGCACTACTGTCCGAGCAGCCGCGCGTTCAATAACACGAACGTTTGCAAACTAACTAATGAGAGTTCGCGCTAGGTTCTCCAGGTTCGCCGCGAACATTTTGGCTTATCACAAACGTTCTTCGTACATATCTCGGAAATTCAAATTGCATCGTGTTCCTTTTACTGATTAGTGCAAAATGTCATAAAATCACATCTTTTTATTCTTTCAGAATAGTTTTGTACGTGAAGTAATAACGATATAGCTATATATAGCTATATCTCAAAGAAATGTTCCGTTTTGGTCTACGACACGTCTTTGCTGAATTCTTCTAGCAGTAAAGCAGACACCTGGCCGCCATCTTTAAAACGCTATCCGCTAACGGCGTGTTCAAGAACACGTATCTGACGCCATCTTCTCCTGTTGCTGTGTCGCATTATAGCATGGACTCCAGGGTAGGATGTGTATTTTGGCTGGATCGCAACCGAACAACACGTGGATACTTTTCCGACAAGTACGTAGTGAGAAGAAGAAATAAAAAAACAATAGGAGGAACTCCAGCTGAAGAGATGTAGCTATTGGTATGAAAGCAGGGTGAAAGGTTGGTAAATAGTGAAAAGTGTATTACCTGAAATGTCGTGTGTGTGGGTGTGTGGGTGAGGTGGGGGGTGGGGGTGGATGGCTGCTGATGTGTTGCTCAGTGGTGGTGTTGAGTTGCAATTGTTTTTTTCCTTCACTACAATGCCATTTCATTGAGGTGTGTTTTAAAGCATGAGCTGGCAGCTCCTGACTCAAGCCTGTGTGTGTGTGTGTGTGTGTGTGTGTGTGCGCGTGCATGTTTGCATGCTGACGTATATTAGGCATTATCTCCAGAAGCCGGTGTTTGGTTAGGGCCGGGGCACGTCGTGATAATGGCTCATTATTGCAGCCGAGGTCTCATGTTGTTGTGTGCAGATGGACACACGCACATGTACACACACACACACACACACACACACACACACACACACACACTCGCAACTTTTTCCACACACCTGCATTTAGGGATTTGCAGAACAGAAGCTATTTTTGACCCAGCCATTAATTTTGCATGACACTAGCCTGAGCGGATGACGTCAGACGAGAGGATCCACATGCAGGGTTTTGTTTGGAGCTGCACAGCGTGCTGATTGTCCCGTAGTGTGTTGTGCAGCTGAGACTGCGTGCAAGGAAAGTAATGATTAAGTGCCGTTCTCTTTACAGTCGCTTCTTTCTGTACCTGCATCGAGGGAAAAAATCACAAGTGCACGTTTCCCCCTTGTTTGGGGACTGAAATGTGCGTCGTCGCCAGCGTGCGGGCTGGTTTCGTGATAGCAGTGCCATTTAGCCCTTGAAACTTTATTTTATTTTTTAAAATTATTTCTGAACATTGAATACAGGCTATGTGATAAGATACCACTGTCATGATAAATTGTGTCACGTACATTTTCTGAGATATCGTCAATGTCGTGATCTTAGTTAACTTTGCATTTGTAATGCTTGCAGACTCCAGGCAACTCAACGGAAGCATTTCTCTTTAAAATGAGATGAATTAAGATTTTTTTCCCTCCTTTTCAGTGCTAGAATTGAGTTTTTGTGGGCGTTAATTAACAGTATCATCAAATTCCGTTGTAACAGTTTGTAGTCTTACAGTTTTGCAGTACTGTTTCTACTTTCTTACAACCTTGTTTTCAAAAAAAAAAAGTCGGGACGCAGCATAAAAACAGAATGTGATGATTTGCAAATCATGTATGTAATTTGAATCGAGCAACACATTTCAAAAAAAGTTGAAACGGGTCAATGAAAGACTGGAAAAGTTGTGTAATAGGGCATTAGTGCACATGGCATGGGTAGCTTGCACATCTGAGAAGGCATCATTAATACTGAACCTTATATAAAGATTTTGGAGCTACGTGTGCTGCCGTCCAGACAACGTGGTTTTCAGGGAAAGCCTTGCTTATTTCAGTAAGACAACGCCAAAAAGCTTTCTGCACGTATTACAGCTGCACGGCTCCGTAGCAGAAGAGTATGAGTGCTAAACTGTCCTGCGGTCCAGACCTGGCGCACACTGAAAACATCCGCAGCATCGTGGAACGAAAAATACGACAAAGGAGACGTCGAACTGTTGAGCAGCTGAAAACACGAAAAACTGCGATAATATTTTAATATAATCTAATATTGAATGATAATCGTTTTAGCATAGAATTAGCAAGTACACAAAATGTGGTTAACTAGCATCAATGCTAATGGAATGACATTCTAATGATGTACTTAAAATGTAATTAATAATATACTCCCTGTCTACAATTTGCGTAACCAGATTCGACCAACAAAATAGCACATAAAGAGAAGAGAACAAGAGGACTTATTTTTCTTCTTCCTGTGATCTTCAGGAAATTCATATGATGTAACTTCCTGTTGAACTTGTGACTTTCGGAATACGTCAAATATTTCACAGGGGTGACTAGTTTTAATTATTTATCTGGAACACGCAGAGAGGCCGTCATGAAAGAAACTATACCTGTTATAGCAAAATATCTTTTACTTCATTAAAAATGTGATCAGGAAGCGTAATGGAGTCAGCTGAGGCCAGAATAGAAATCTAACACTCTGTGCGCTCATTGGCCTTTTCCTTTGTATGTCAGTGCGGATGTTCCAGGGGTCAGCTGACTTACGTGCCTGAGGTCACGGGTTTGACCCCTACCATTGTTACGAGTCAGACGCGGATACGTTAAAGCCTGCAGCTGGTTAACGAAGCTCAGCGTCTAAAAAATTAATTAATCAGAAAGGTACGTGATGTTGCACTGATAAGCGTGCTCGATATCATCTCAGTACCACCCTGAAACTCGGAATAAAGCTATAAAGCATTTTCCCTCCCAGTTCCTGTTTTAGCCATTTGAGGAATATAGGTGTCATTTGTAGCATTAGCATGTTGTTCCTCTTTGACCTGGATCTCCTGCTCATCTTCCAGTGAAATGTGGCTTTCATTGTCACGAGCGTTTTAAAAAGGAAACATTCCCCATGGTGTTTTTATTTCACCAAACAAAGGTTGCAAAATTATTGGCAGTTGGACAGCGTGCATTTGCGTCACAGTGTTCAAGTCGAAACTTAAATGACTGTTTCTAGCCCTGAAGGATATAATGTGGACAGCGAATCTAACGTGTGTGTGTGTGTGTGTTACTTCACAGTTGCATGTTGGTGAAAATGTCGTCTAAGACGAGCTCGAACAGCATGGCCCTGGCGAGGAGGACGGTACAGCAGCTCCGGGTCGAGGCCAGTATCGAGAGGATAAAGGTAGCAACGTTTCCCTAACATGTATTTAGTGCCGACTCTGTTCTCTGTGCCGGGGTGATTTCTGTGAGTTCTGCTTTGCTTAATTATGTCCAGTGTCTACCATGAGTGTGTAAGCCACTGTTTAAAACGTTTCGGATTTTGAAAATTCTGACCCGTGCCTTGTGATTTTATTCTCCAGGTGTCCAAAGCTTCAGCCGACCTCATGCGCTACTGCAGCGAACACGCCAAGTACGACCCCCTGCTCATGGGCATCCCGGCTTCAGAAAACCCCTTCAAGGACAAAAAGCCCTGCACTTTATTGTAGTCGCCGCACTTCACCTTCTTTCTTCCGTATTTAATTAACTCTGCCTTAACTCTAAACCTGTTTCAGGCTGCATTAATGTAAATGCGCCGCGTTCACATCGGTCAGCACTAATCCCAGCCAGACGACTAACTTCTGTTTCTCTGTTCTGTTGTTAGGAATAGCGTAGAGTGTGTGTTGCTTTGTTGTTCGTACTGAACTTAATGCATTCCAAGGAAAAACTGTGCCATGAAACGAAGTAAATAATTTCATCGCTGTTGCTCGGTGTCAAACAGCTTACATCAACTTTGATGGTTTGTTTGGGGTTTTTTTTTTTTAAGCAAAATATAAAATTCATGTACGCAGGGTGTTATTATGGTTGAGAACTGTTAGCACGTGATACATGATCAAATGATTAAATGATCAGTGATGTATCTCTCTCTCACACACACACACACACACACAGTGTGTACATGAGTGAGATTATGATGAAAAGAAAGTTTAGCCTTCGATAATAAACTTATAGTTGAAACGACACACTGCCTTACACTACGTCTGCTTACATCACACTGCACCTTTCACATCGCAGCGCAGTGCTGAGAGCGCCACCTTCCTCCCACTGACCTCAGACGCTAAAGACTCGACAGTTTGTCCTCAGATTGCAAGAGCTTTGTTACAACACAAACAAGTTAATTTTAGAGTTGAGTTTCTGTAGCTTGAGATATTGCAGGAATTCTAGTTGCAGTCTAAACACCACTGGCCATGTTACAGCACAGAGAATGCTGACGAATTAACAGCTGGGCGCCAATACTTAAAGGCATCTCTGATCCGGGTCAACATTTTGAGGTCTAAGGTTATACTTGCAAATGGTGAATGAATCTGTTTATATATGCAAATTCAGTGCTTAAGTTTTTTAATTTTTTTCTGACGTTAACTATTACGTCATCGTTCTGGCTGATTAGCCGACGCAACGGCGAGGTCACGGAATTAAATCTTCTGGGGGGTTTTTTTCCCGTAGAGAAATCAACGATTAAAGAATAATGTTCAAATCGAAGCCGTAAGTCTTGTCCGATTTCAACTTCAGTGAAAAACAAAATCTTGTTTCAATTCTAAATCCGAAACTCACCAATCAGAGACGACGCGTGCGAATGTAACCGTGGAAACAGAGCATGCGTATCACTGTCCTGCTGGCGATTTTGCA
Organism: Notoglanidium macrostoma; assembly: GCA_030068235.1. Lineage (NCBI taxonomy): Eukaryota > Metazoa > Chordata > Actinopteri > Siluriformes > Auchenoglanididae > Notoglanidium > Notoglanidium macrostoma. The sequence goes on from JAQQZR010000018.1 coordinate 15,922,209, forward strand.
AGATTTTTAAGATACTAAAATACATCATAATATGTGTCAGGCAAAAGTGAATACACAACAGTGTCGATAAAAACATGCAGAAGCGATTCGGTGCCATTCACAATTATAGGAATATCGGAATATCGAATTGCCATCGGCTTTTTCCCCGTTTTCTGGCCAAATGAATGTTTTTGCTTCGAAATCGTTTTCATGACATCATAGTTTAACTTGCTGTTGTTTGATTTGGTCCAGTGAATCATTTTCTGGCATGTGGAATGAGGAATTTACTTCCAGAACGAGCGTTTGGTCACTGCTGAGCTCTAATGACACGCTAGCAAGTTAGCAAGCCAGCTAGTTAGAGCTAATATTATTAAATAGCTTAGAAACAACAGCAGATAGATTAAACTACACGATGCTTCATGCTCCGCTGTATTGTAATCAGTCGCCGGTGGTTACAGGCTCCGCGCCTTGGTGCTGCAAGTGGCCGCTGATGTGCTGTAGGTGTTACGCAACATGTACGCATACAATATAAGTAATATAAGTGAATGTAAGTGAAGAAGATCCTCAAATGATTATTATATTATATTATACACGTTTTGTAATCAGTTGTCCGTGATATTGCATTTTTTGTCTTTTCTTCCGCATTTCCACTCCAGTGACGTGATCCTGTTTTGACCGACTCTGTACGTCCGCTTAACCACGCCTCCTATAGGATTTTATTAAAATGATAAAATAAATGATTTACTGGACTTTTTTCATCATTCATTTATTTTATACTCTAAATAGTCGTTCATGACTGAGTTAAACATGATAATTAACTCCACAAAAAAAGCTAAAAGTTATTAATTATGGCCTACATAAGGATATTAATTAGTCACGTGCAACTCAAGCCAGCTTGCACGTGTCACAAACACAGCACACGAACAACAGAAACGCGCATTCCACCTTTCAATGGTTAAAAAGCTTGACTGTTGTTGGTGTTGGCCGATTGCTGTGCTGTATGAGGAATAGCATCCTCCGGGCCTTGCTATTACAGGAAAATAATCAACTTCAGGGTGGGAACAGTAACTCCGCTTCATAACATCACCTCACTGTTGATTAATGTCACATGATGCATGACGCAGAGTGCCTTAATCCTTACTTGCGGCGGAGTTCTTGAATCGGAAGGCGCAGATTATTTTTCTACACAGCAGCTCTGACAATAGTTCTGTTCAGCAGTTCTAATATGTTACCGTTTCTATAGTAACATCACCATAATAAAGGGATTTTAAAAATGGTCATTGTTGTCTTATTGCTGTAATATGAGTGAAATAACACACTTCAGGCCTTGCGGTTTTAGGAAAATAATCCACGCATGAGTGGTTTGGCTGTGAAGCTTGTGTTATTCCTGACCTACTCTAATACATGGTGTGTGTTGTGACTGCGTAGGCGTGTTCAGTGTGTCAGTGACCTGGAATGTGCTGATGTGGAAGCCTTTGTCCATATAAGGTCACGCCCCCTTGTACATCAGGCTCCTCCCACTGTCCAATGCCAACAAAAGAAGCATTACATCTCTTTGCATCATTACAGGAAAGAATCAGTGCTACTAGAGTTCAGAAAGTTACATGCAATAAAGTGAACTTAGCGCACCTTGCCTTAGCAAACACCAGATACTGTCTGTAGCTACATTTGAGCGAGCAACAAAAATGACGGCCAATTGCGTAAGTGTAACGTGGAAGTGAATGTTGTTTGACATGCTGCACTTACAGAAGCCACAGAGAGCCGAAACTGCAGCTCCACCTGCATCACCTGCTCACCCTGTGATCCAAAAATAACCCCACTGAAGACAGATGACGCCTGACGCCACGTCGCCCGAGTGTTCCGGGTCGAGCAGGTTTTCTAAACCGTGCCGTGAAACCTGAGCTGCAATAACGAGGTCAAACTCGAACATGATTCTCATCATCATCCCGATACAATTTGTTAAAATGACACGTTTTCTTTTCTTCTCACGTCCTGCAGAGATTTAGCTTCATGTTAATGCGGCATTTTGAAATTAAATAAGGAAAAATATACAGTACGGCAGCTTCATATACGCTACTAAATTCTGACTTCAACATCGAGGAAAATATGATGAATCATATCTTAATTAAACCTCATACACGTCATTAAATTCAGTCACATTGATAGCCTAATCTTGCTAGCTAACTGACTAGCCAAAGCAGGCTTTACACAGTGGGATTTTTCGGATTTTTACTCATCACCCTTTACAAGATCCCAATAAAACCTCTAGAACAATGTAGCACTAACACAATTACATAATGAAGATCCTCTGACGATAGACCCGTGATTAGAGAAAATGACTACATCCCGCCTACGTCATCAATCGCCGTGATCAGGGCTTCATTAGCATGTTTAGCATTCTTGTGGAATTTGGCGTCATCCTAATGCTGCCCTCCTATTGGTGGCTTTAGACGTGCACGTAGCGGCGCTCACGCTGAGATTTGAATTTATATGGTCACATTGCTAAAACGTTCTGAGCATGTCGTATTATGCGTTTACATCGATAGTTAAGCACATTAAGCAGAATTAGCACATCCTGATTTAGCAACATTAGCTACTAAGACAGCCAACAAATATAAAGACACAAACATGCTAATGCTATATATAGTAGATAGATTAGCTAATTATTAATAATGGTATTTTAGCATCTAGCTTACGAGCTAGCTCCTTTAAGATTTCCGTAATATAACTAAATATAAGTGCTAGCTGACATTAGTCTATTGTGGTCACTAGCAAGTCACTAGCTACAATTATGCTACACGGTGTAAAACATTAGGCTAGCTATCAAACTGGGTGATTAAAACCAAAAGCCAGATTGTCTAGTAAAGTTTATGGAAAATGCTATTTTTCCTTTTAATCTTTTCAGTAATCCAATGCTGCTGTTTCGTTTATATCAGCACAGATTTGTGCAAATTAAGATTGAAAATTTAATATTATCTGCCAACATGAAGCTTTTATTAATTAGCATTTGATTATAATTTTTTTGTCTTATCTACAAACAACTGGAGCATCAAGTGCAAAGTATTCAGTGCACGAGACATGACAGTAAACACAGAAAGTACAGAAACAGGACTGCAGAAAAAAGCCGAGCAGATCTGGACTAGCATTCAAGGTGTAATCTGGAATCAGGGAATAATTATGGAACGCTGAGATGCTTTTAGGACAAATGTTTTTAGTGCATGTGGTAAAAGAATAATCAGTGTACCACATGCCCCGTGACCGTTAAGCATGCCTACACCGTCACCGCTCTGCTGAAACACTTCACACTCCTTTCTCCCAGGCTGAACTTCTGCCAGGTGGGTTTTGCTGTGCAAAGGTAGCGAATGCCATGTGACCATGACTCCGTTGTTACAGAGGGAATTTCCTGGTTTACATCAGCGGGTATAACCTCATCTGTGTCACGCTTTTCTACACAGAAGAGCAGGTTGAACAAGAGGAAAGAGCTTTTGTTGTCTCTGTAAACAGGGTTCAATGCTAAAAATTGATACTGGAACTGATTTCGAAGTGTATTTTGGTTTTAAGGCACAAACACTGAGTGCCAGAAGTGTTCAAAGTGGTGGTGCGGAAGGTCATGAGCTCAAATCCCCGCACTGATTAGCTGCCACTGAGCGCATTCACTTGTGCAAAATTACCTGATAACAAATTAACAGGAAAGAATTTCAATGTCAATCCACTTTTTCCATTCTCTACTGTATATTTCCCTGATTTTGCGACATAGCTAAGCTAGCTTGAAAAGTAACAGCTAAATTTATTACTTTTACCTCCACAGCTGTAGCTATGACTAGCTAAATTTGCTAACAAGCTAGATAATGTTAGACACATGTCTAGTGTAAACCAAGCTAGCTAAACACTGGCTATTACACTGTGTAAAATATTAGCCAAGATTACTAACATGCTAGCTAACATTAGAGTGTTGAAAGTAACTGTTGAATGTAAACGTTGACAGGGAAAAGTTTTCTATAAGGAGATGTTTATGTAACAGTCAGAGGTAAAACTGTAACTTTAAGTTTTCCAACATTTTCAGGACAGACGAGTCTTTGCGGTTTCTCGGTAACATGACAAGCTGCGTTTTCTTTGTCTTATTAACTTCAAGAGAGAAAAAAAAAGAGAGGCTGGTGAGGGAACGACCGTTTGTAGCTGCTATAACGTAAGCGAGAACAAGTACTAACTTTAAATGTAACTATAAATGCATAGAAATATGACATGCTCTTAAATAAAGTAAAAATTGTAATCGTTGGCAAATTACTGAGGTTTAAGAGGAACGAAATGCTTTTGAAAAAAGCCTCACATCGTTGATTATTTTCACACATCTCTGTTTTATTCCTTACTTGGATAATCCTTGGACTGCCCAAATCAGATAATAATCAGATTATTATTGTTCACGTAAACACTCATTTTACCGTCTAACCCCAAGCAACTGCAATTAAGGATGCAGTCCAAATGACAGCGCACAGCTGAGTAATTGCACGTTACAAGTTTTTCTTGAAATCCCAACAGCGTATGTCTGGATTTGAACTCACAACCTGTTGATCATTAGCACAGACGCGCACAGCGCTGCAGCCACAGCCGACATTTGTCAAGTCCGAGAGCAGGATTAACCGAGATCGAGTCTAGGCTCTAGATCAAAACCGAAATCTGTCAAATCCTTTTCAAAGGCAAGTCTTTACTTCAAATAGACAAGTTCATTTGTGCATTGCGTCAATGATTAGGCCGTTTTCTAGGAGAAGGAATTACTTTATGTCAACACAAAAATCGGGCCTCATTTATCAAGCTGGATATACACGTATTTATTCTGGGGATAAACACCTCAGCTGACGGAAGATCTAGCGCTCGCTTATTATTATTATTATTAAATATTTTTATCGGTATAGAAGTTAGTCAAAATAGCTTCCACTTTAGACTTTCAGCCTTTACCCTGATTGTTCATTTCATGCTCATAGCTGCTTGTGCACTTGACCTTTTATGGAGTTTTGTGGGCGTCGCTACATGCAAATGAGCTGGGTCGGGAACCACTTTACAGCTAATCAACAAACGAACGTGAAACGAAGAAAATCAGTTTTTGAAAAATGTTGGCTAATGCTTTTACACTTACACACAACTTTATAAAAAAAAGATTAATAAATGAAGAATGTTGTGTTTACAAACTCTCAGTTGAGACAAAGATCACATTTAGACCAACGTCCAAGACCGAGCCAAGTCCAAGTCAATACAGAAACCATCTCGAGGCTTTTCTCGAGTCCTCCAGACCTGGAAGCGAAACCGCTGAGCTCCAGCGCGGATCAGTTCCCCATGTTGGGAGTTTATCAGGCTGAAAAGGGAGCAGGGGCAACATAAATACCTCGTTACGCTGAGTAAAGCAGAATAAAGGGCAGGAACTGGGGGCTTTTGTCTGTCTGTACTGAGGGTCACGGAGGTCAGAGTGGGGCCTGAGAGGAAACAGAGAGAAAAAGAGAGAGAAAATGTGATGTTTTCCTGCGTATCAGTACTATCTTTATACATAAATATGAAAGATCAGTCTCCCAGATCACCAGCACAGGGTTAAGAGAAAATTGAAAGCATTTCTTTAAAAAATGGCATGTTTTTTTTTGGTATTGCATTGGTACATCAATTTTACTATATTAATATTAATATTAGTATTATTTACCAATAATATTGAATACTATTTGTATTTGTTTTTGCATTTTAGCGTATTCTCTGATTTGTAAATAGTTTTAGCACTTGGAGATTAGCCTCAAATGAATAATACAGCATAAATTAAATAGGTATAGATCGATATTCATTAAACCGCTAACAAGAGAAAAAAAAAAAAAACAATCAACCGACGTCAGCTATCGTGTTGGTTACTCTAACGTTCTCAGAAATTATGCTCCCTGATTGACTATTCATACGTTAATAACATGTATTATGTGTCAGCATCTGGGTAAATGCTCCGGAAAAATGCGCTAAAGCACAAATTCAAATGTCCACGAACAAGCTTCTTTTCAAAATATATTTTATTGCATCACAAAATACATCTGTAACCAATCACAGGTCTGTTGATAGTATAAAAAGGAATTGGCATAAATACTTTTTACAGTGAATAACATGAATTAAAGTGATTAACTTAACACACGCAAAAGGTTGTACAGAAAAGTTTCTGAATCTCATTTCTTATAATATACATATATAAATAGTTTTCATTATAATAATAAGAAGAAGAAAAACTGTATATAACACAAACTCATGAACAGCACAGTGGCTCCCGCGGCCTCAGCCTGAATCCATACTTCTTTCACACGTGAACATAAATGCTCAACACAGACAGTCATGATTTTTTTCCTCCTCCAGCTCAGCGTCCTCCCTTCCTCTGAAAGCGTAAATACAAACCCGCTGAGTCATCTTGGCAGGGGTTTCTGAGGAAAAACACTCCTCCTCCTCCTGAAGAGCAGGCTGAGATCGAGTTCCAAGACCCGTCGTACTCTGGAGGCAGCGCTCAGGAGTTTTATTACGTTTTGATGCTTTTTTTTTTTATGTAAGTACAAGTTTTTTCTTTTATTCCGTTGCGGGTCTCATCGTTCGGGGAGGTTGATGACGGGGACCCACTGGCCCATGCAGCGGCTCTCTTGGCAGAAGCGATGCACTTTCCACAACTCCTGGTTCTTCCTTGAAGATGCACGTGGGCTCTGAAGGAGAAAAAAGAAAGACAAAGGGTTAGATTTGTTAGCATTAGACCAGTAATACGCACAAATCATATCATTATCATGTCGGCTATCCGTCACGGATCTGCTGTTTCTACAGTTACAGCTGTAAATAATTTCATTTAATAACCTAATTGTATAAACATTAGTGGTATAATAGCAAGTTGCATCAGAATTACAGCAAAAAACATGTTCAAGCATTATATTGTGATTTTTATTACCCACTATAGCTTTATAACTGTAAAGTCCTGAGCAAACTGGAATAAAAATGTCCTTCAGGATTAATAAAGTTGATCTTATCTTGTACTGTCTGAACGTTTCTACTTCGTTTTAAGTTAATACATGCAAATTAGACCCTGAACTCGAGTCTTCATGGCTGTTGGAGATGATTATTTGCATCAGAGCTCAAAATCAGGTCAAGGGTGAGTAACTGCCAGGCATGTTTAGGCAAGTTGAACTGGAAAGCTCTCTTTCGCTCACACACGTCATCCACATGTGTGTGTGCGTATTTCATTCAATTAGCGACTAATTTACATTTCAGTACACGCGGAACAAAGTTACATTTGCACCGTCCTTCCAGGAGGATCTGTACACCGCTATCATGTTATATTTTGCATTTTAGTGGTCGATCCTGTGGATACGTACAGTGACTAGGATGCAATGCAGGTCCATTTGCTCGCCTCCCTGCTTCCCCGGTCCGCTCAAGACCTTGGCGAGGCGCCTGGTGTTGTTCACACGCAGGATGTTGATGTCATTCTCGCAGCAGAAGGCCTGGATGAGCGTGAAGTGGATTTGCAAGGCGACATCCTTCACGTCCTCGTCGTCGGTGGCCAGGATGCACAGCACGACGTTATCCGGGTCTCTGAAAAGTCCAAAAGGAGATGTTAGACCCATGTTGTTTTATGAGAAAGGGTTTTACGGTTTCAGTGCACAGATGACACTTACACATTCAGTGCCTTTGCAGATTCATAAACTCCAACTGTAACCCAGCCTTGTAGCAAGGCTGAGGCGAGGACTTCCTCAAGGGCTTTAGAGACCAAATCCATCCTGAAGCATGGAAAAGAGAGGAACATGTTAGGAATGTTAGGAACTAGGTCACAGTGCACATGTAATATAGACTTTGCTGCACTTTTGCACGAGTAATTACGTTATAATAACGCATATAAAAACCACGACTGACAAAAATCAACCATTATTGGCAAAAAAAAAAAAAAATTACGATACAATAAATAAGTAAATCAACGTGCATTTTTTAAATGAATGCCTGTGCGCGCGCGCGCACCAAGTCACGTGACCCAACAGCTGTCACGAGCCACCCGGCTGGCTAACGGCTTCCCGTCAAGTTTTACTCGCGAACATAAAACATATATTACTAATACTGATATTATCAGCGAAAATGTTTCTTTATTTTACTTTAGATGCATAAATTGCTGGTCATTCACCTGACTATTAGCTCCTAACATCACTGTCACGATAGAGTGCACGCGCCTTCTTAAAGAAAGAAACATATAATAATAACTAGCTCCAAAACGTACCTTTCGACTGAAGTACAGTCTCCGGTCAGCTCTTCAAAGGTCATGTTGCTCGTCAAGAAATCCAGTACGGATTGAAATAAAAAACTTCGCTTAAAATCTTTGACTCGTAGACACTCGTAGGTCTATTCCACACAGAGGTTCAGCTCGTTCTGGCGTGTTTCTGCTGTCGCCGGGTAACCCAAAGAAGGAATCACGCGCTAAATTTGCATATCATTTCTGATTGGTCGTTTCTAACTAGGCCGAACTTTTCGATTTGATTGGCTGTTGCATAAGCCGTCACTAGGCAGGACTATTGGTTTGTCTTACGCTAAGAGGCGGAGTCTGTGTCCCAACACTGACGGCAGGTGGTTTCTGAAGGTGAAAATCTTTGCCCTGACATGCCTCATTTGTGTGATTTTGAATACTGATTTCTGAAAAAATATATATATTATATTAATATTTTATAAATCTCAGATCACGCGATCTCAACTTTTAATCCATTCATGAACATTGTTTCCTAATCTGATACATTGTGTAATAATTCGTTTTGATGTATAACATTTGCAAACATAGACTGTGACTTAATTTAAATTCATGCATTCATTATAAAGACCCCACCTGGAAGTTTAGCACATTTAAAATAAAAATGCGTATCTTAAAAACAAACAAACAAACAAACCCCATTCTTTTAAAGACTCTGGAGTGTACACGAGCCATGAACTGCTAAAAAAAAAAAAGCCCCGACATGCCATGCCTCTATTTCCGTTTAATATCGAATTATTTCGACTAACTTGTTATTGTTGCTATTTTGATTTGAAAGCTTGTGATTTCTACGTAACAACTCCTATTGTGAAACTGAGTTATTAACTCAAAATACCAAAACAGCACTGCAGCCTTTTTGTCACACTTTGTACTTTGAGGCATGTGAAGTGAAGGTTTGAAATTATATCCATATATAAATTTTTGTTAAACAAACAACAAACAAACAAACAAATTTATACATGCTTTTGAAGGGCACAGAAGCCCTGAACTGCAACTTGTGAAAATGTGATGAGCTATGTCATTATTTCAACTTAATTTCTCATAATTTTGACTTAACAACTTGCAATTTTAACTAAACTCCAAATCTTGAAATAATAAACTATGCAATGAGTCCATATTTGATGTAAAGGACATTTATAATAAAGAAGCATTTTAAAAAAAATGCATTAAAATGTGTTTGCATGCCTTCTGAGCCCATTAGGCCTAGTCTGTCTTTCCAGAAGTCACATGCTTGAACAGATTTGCATGACTTCATCATGTTTTCTAAGATGCAATTTCCCTTCGAAAGAGCGACACCATGAGGCCAAACTTCACAAACCTTTTGGAGTAGAAATGCATGCGAAGGGAAACTGTTATTATTTCACATAAAGTGCATATAAACTCTGCGGAAATAACATTCTCTGACGTTCACCTCTATAATGTACATATTTACATGATCATAAGTAGTGTTAATATCAATAGTGTTTATATGGTTCATTTATATATTTATTTACAAATGATAATTTAATATGCTATGCTATACAGTAACATAAAAGTTAATACTAGTTCTTATTTTTAGAATTCATTTCATTTTCAGAACCCTGTTTGAAAGCTTTAGCAAAAGCACACTGGTGTAAATTTGACACAATGTTTATACAATGTTGATCCACTGAGGAAAAAAGCAACACAACGTTTCCTTTACAAAACCCAGGTGAATCTGTTGGGAATTTTCCTGAGATCACTGTGAATCAACTGATTATTGTGAAGTGAACCGAAAAGCAATAAACAGCCTGAGGAGATTACTACAAATACACTGGCCCTGTTCCAATACCTCTATACCACACCCCTGTCAACTTCCCCTTGAAATATTCTCTGTGGCTTCTTAAAACAAGACTCCACCCTGGAACACATTAAATATGCTCACAGTGAAATAGCTGTATATATCTGTAATGTGTTTAGAGACTCTGGTGTTGATTTGTTAGCTGGAGCACATCTGCAGTAAAGTCACAAGAGTCAGGAACTTTTAGAATTTCAGCATTCAGAATGTTGTATGAAGGCACCTGAATAAAATATAGGGTTTAAATTCAGGCTTTTGAACAGGACAGTACAAAACAAACAAACGGAAGCAGCTGAAGGCACAACATTTACAAAATTAGCATCCATCACAGTGTGACACTGAGTTTAAGAGGTTATTGTGAGCACAAATCTGCGGAGGTATCTGCGTTAGAAAGTTTATTACACTGTAAAGAATTGTTTTTCTTTCAAATGGGTGCATATGTTTTTTCAATGATATTCAAAAATCACTCAGAGGTCCTGAATTTTTGGGATCTGAGAATAAGAATGAAGATGCATTGTGACTATAAGGCAACTGGTAAATTCAGAATTTAGAAACTGAATATGTCAAAAAAAAAAAAAAAAAGAAAAGAAAAGGAAGGGTTATCATATATCTACTGGGTCTTTTCAATAATAAAATATCATAAATAATAATTTTGCACAAAACAATCCATTACCAGCAGGGCAGGTAAGCAGCAAAAAAACAAAATGTGCAAAACAAAGAGGTCATGCAACCCTAAAACACAGGCAAATAAGAAAAACTACGAGAACCCTTAATGGAAACAGTGTTTGACATAACATTTCATTTTTAAAAATGACATAGTTTATTATTATGAAGTTCTACAAGGTGCAAGAGACTACTACTCTGCACAGGAAAGGCCAAAGTCTGCTTCTGCAAATGATCGTCTTTTTTGCGCTATTTTTATGCGTCATTTCTGTGCTTCCGTTGTATTATTTTAAAAGATGTTATTTTGTTATCAATAGTTAATATTTGTCTTATGAGTTTCGTCTCGCATTATATATTTATCGTTAAAACAAAGAAACAACGTATTCAGACACCAGGGGGCGACAGAGCTTCATTAAATACATAAAAGAAATTTGCATCTGAATTCATTGTGAAGAGATTATTTCTGGAACGTGGACCACTATAAACACAGAGAACCTGCTAAGTGCTCAAAATAGCCACAAGAAAGCAATTCATCATGAACATTTGAAGAACTGAAGATAATTTTGATCTATTTGCCAATGTATATGCATATCTATAAAGATGACATGATTAAACTTCTTTACGATTAAACATTAGCTGTCCTACAAATGTGACTTGTTTAACCTTTCATTTTTGTTCTAAAAATACAATAATTTTTTAACATATTTTCTTTTCAGTGCTGTAAAAAGACCACAAACATACAGTTCAATAGTAATATTTCAATATTGAGAGAATTCTGAAAGAGTTGTATGCTGATATTAAAATACAATCCAGGCTTATTTACAATAATAAATGATTAATTTATTAAAAGTGCAGAATTATTATTCAAATCCTCATACAAATAGGGTATATATTCGACTTGGTATATAAACATATACATGAATATATGCGTACATCATTTGCGCAGGAATAAAATATATAGCATGAACGCCAATCAATTTTGTCTTTTAGTTGACTTAATTTTAGTGTTATTTTTTATTTTATTTTACCAATTTAGTGCTTGTTTCAGTGTAGATACAGATACTGGTGCTATGTTTTATGTAATAAAACCATATCTAATTGAGATATAGATAATTGTATTATTATTATTATTATTATTATTATTATTATGAATTTTTTTTTCGCATTATTATGGTATATATAGGACAATATTTTACAGCATCCAGTTCCCAACGCTGATTCTGAATAAAGTTGCTTGTATTTTAGCTGTTTTGTGTTTTAGATATCTCGTATATAAAAGGTTTTTTAAATCTTCATACTGATAAATACATCAACATAAAGCACAGAGAGTGACTTGAGAGTTTAACATAAATCTATGTCAAACACTTGTGAAAGTTGTGTGATGAACAGTAGGTTAATACAGTCCAGTGATGCTTTGAGAGGTTTATTCGTGCGACGGCTGACAAATGTGCCAAGCACTAAAGGATGCCAGCTAAAATATGTCTCTTTAATGGACCAATTGCTCAATTAAGTGGCTGATTTGTTCCGTGCCGCACTCTTTAATATGGAGAGAGTCATATTTCCTCCTAGATTAGTATAGATACTGGCTGACAGACTGCACTGCTCAAGGTATTTGGCCGGCATAATTCATTCATAATGCCACAATGCAGCCCATCTATCATCTCATTTTTTCCCTGCCACTTCCTCTCCCTCTCCAATTCACTTCCAGGCTCCTGGCTCTTTATCGAGGGGGGTTCTGTGTGTGTGTGTGTGTGTGTGTGTGTGTGTGTGTGTGTGTGTGTGTGTGTGTGTGGTGGGGTTGCAGGACAAGGTTGGGACGTTGGCAGCTCTTTTTTTTTCATCTGCTGATGTATTAGGCAGCATATGCAAGCGATGAATTACCCGGAGAAGGGAGTCAATTATCCAGTCGGGAAAAAAAACGGGAACAGTGGCCCTTTGCTTGGCCTAAGGGCCCCTTTTTCCATTTGAAGGCATGATTTTTGAAGAGGGGGTAGGAGGGTGTACGTATAAAGGAAAGGGAAGCACAAGAGGAAGAGAGGGATGAAGATTACAGAGGGGACGTGATGGGTCTCAGATCCTCTCTTTAGCTCATTTTGTGTCATTTCTTTTTTTGAGGTTTTTTTGAAGGAGATTTGGAACAGGCATTTAAAAAAAAAGAAGAAGAAGAAGAAGAAAAAAAGCAGCCTTTTTTTCCACCCTCTCCTCTCATTTGTCCTGCTTCGCATCAAACCCTGCCCCTGGTTTGACTATTAGAAGTGGAGGTCAATAGGGATATGAGAACTGCCACACGTGCTCACACGTCCCAAACCACCGAGCCTTGTCACTTTTCCCCACTGATTTCACCCCCACACCTCTCTTTTTTCCAGGGCGGAGGAGGGGGGACGTCCCGTAAGAGAAGCTGAACGCTTGCCAGAACAAGCTGACTGACATGGGTGACACTTAGGGAAATGAGGTCATTAGCTCGAATTACTGGGGGTTTTGATAGCTCAGTAATGGGTTTTAATGATGGAATTTAGCACGCGCAGCCACCAGGGACACGTGCCCAACACAGGCGGGCAGGTCGTTTAATAAAGAGACTTTCCACCGCAGAATAAGGATTGTGTCCGAAAGAGTTTAAAAAATAAAATCCGGAGACTTACCTGCAACCGTGGCAGAACTACTTTTTCCTTCCCGTCCTTCAATTTCCTGAATATTGAGCACTTTTTATAAACCATGTCAGAAGTCCAAAACCATACATTGTTGTCGTTCTTGTCGTTCTTCTTCTTGTCCAATCCTACTGAGAAAGAAAAAGTTGTGTTATAGTTTTATCAAGATAAAGCCTTGGTCAGTAGCTGATTAATTTTCAATAGTTCAGCTATCACAGGTTTATATTAATGTCATCGTTTCTATAGCAACAGCTCATTCGGACACTCCACTTTAAAAGCGGATTAAAGAAAATGTGTGTTATTGCTGATATGTTGTTTTCTGTACGGAATTGTTTACTTAACATTTATGGAAGGAGTCTCCAGTGTCAGCAACTTCACTTTCAGGACAGAGGACTTGACGCTTGGATTTTTGGTCACAAAAAACAACACGCTGCATTTTTTTGTTCTTATTTACTTCAAGAGAGAGAAAAAAAAGAGAGACTGGTGAGGAAACGACTGTTTATAGACTGTTTATATTTAACATTCAGAGGTCTTTCTTTTCATTATCTATGCCACTGAGGTTGCCTGTAACATGCCGTATACGCGTTAGCATGTGTTTGGCACCCTCTAGTGGTCAAAATGACTGTTCAGATGTGATAGATGAATGTTGATATTCTTCCGAAAGAAGGCTTAATTTGAGTTCACAGTAGAATTAAAATCAGTACGATTACCTTTTTTTTTTTTTTTTTTTTTTTTTAAAAAAGAAACTTGCTTTACATAATAAGGCAAGCTTATAATTCTAATAATCTATAGAATGCTATTGAAATGATTGAGCAACATTACTTGCTAGAATAATTTCAGTATTTTATGTCAGTCAGTTAATGCTGTCAAAGAGTAAATGGAATGCTTTAAATGCTCTGGGGGATGAGATGGGAAAACCCGCTGGGATCAATGAAATGTTTATTTTAGAAAAATAAGAAAAGTTTTACAGGGTTGTGTTTTCACGTATCAGTCCTCATATCAGAATTTTAAAACACTTGGTTGGCAGATGTAACACACAACAGACTACAAATGTTGAAAAACCAAACTAAAGAAGCTTAAACAAATGGCATCAGGCCACTCGGGGATTCTGTAGCGCTCCGGCTTTGTAGAGCACTTAACATCAGTTTCTGCATCGTGTCTACTTCAGCTGTAAGCTTGTTGAACTTTTTAAACATAATTTTCCACAAGAACTGGTTCTTCATAGCCATGATGAGGCCTAGTGCGCTAAAAAGCTATGCTAGGCTAGCTCTAGCAGAACCGTGTGAGGTTCTCCGAGGGAACAGACGGACTCTGAGCTGGATATACGGAGCAGATCCAGTGCTAAGCCACGGAGAGCGGAGTGTGTAATGGCTCGTTGAGCTGCTGAGGCCAGGCCCGGGGCTTCGGAGCAGCCATATTTCAGCGTGTATCGATCAGGCACTGCCTAAACGCCGCCAGCCCTTCCTCCCCTCCGTCCTTGATCCTGTAAAGTAATAACCGTACGCGTGTCAGGGAGGTAATTATCATTGATCTGCTGGAGAAAAAGTGACAAATTTTGCTGTCGCACAGTGGCATGATTCATGCCCGTGTTGGTGAACAGTGCTGAGCAAAACTGGGTTTGCTCCATTAGTACGCATAACCTTCACAACTTTTATCTGTAACATGAGTTACAAACATCAAATCAATCCAACATATTTGATAAGACAGATGCGGGACAGAGGTGTAGCTACGAGCTAGTGACCAGAAGAAGGTTGTGAGATTTCGCACCATCACTGAGCCTCATTTACCAAACTGCATACGAAGGAGTTCATTCGAAACCAGAAATTTGCTGTTTGTAAAAACGTTCGTTTCGCTCTCGAGTTTGTGTGAATGTACTTATAAAGAGTCAGTCTCTCTCATGTAAACGGATTGATCTGGTTCAAATCGTGTGATTTTTGATGCGTAACTACGATTTTATATATATGTGGATTACTCAGCCATGTTCAGAAGACTTACTTTTATGATTTACACACTGATTCAGTGAATATTTTGTCACTTCATATTAAAGAAAACATAAATTAAGAAATATGTCTAGGTGTTTAGCTAGAGCAAAAGTAATGGCGCCCCACGCACTACAGCACGGGCCGTGTTTAGGAGACGATCGTTCACCATTTACTCGGTATTTCTGTGAGCTTTGCTCTTTATGTTTTGCTGTGGCTAAATGTAAATGTACAGGCAACTTACAAGCGGTGTGCGTTCATCAACATGCATGAGTACGAAGAAAATCAGAAAAGCTTTTGTAAATCTGGTGGGAAAGTTTCGCTTTGACGACCAAATTACGACAACGTTTAGACACAACTTTACTACACGACTGATAAATGAGGTGGCTTCTGAAGGATCCCCAAAGTTAGTGCTAGCTAACACCAACCATAATGCTAAGCTATGGTCAAGACACATTTTGATGTATTTTTGTCCATTACCTTTTATGGTAATGGCTACTATTTGTTTGTTTCCCTTAGAAAGAAAGAGTCTTCATGACACTGAGTAGGAAAAAAAAAAATCCAAATCCAAACCAAACAACGAGAACCAACTTTGTTGCGTTGACTGGCAGCCTCTCTTCGGCCGAGTCTGCTAAAAAAGTTATGATCCTACTTAGCCGGCAGTCCCCACTGGCAACGGCGGAGCGGAAAGCAGCGAGCACGTCAGCTCGTAACAAATGAGCAGGACAAGGCAAAGGGCTGTGAGATTGCCACATTCATCATGATGGCGTCAAGGGCTCGTAGCGCTTACTGCTGGGTTTGTGCGGACAGGCTAAGCCTCGGATCCTACAGAACTTCCTTTTGATTAGAAGTGATGTGCTTTTGTGCGTCTTATCGGTTTATGGAAGTCTTTGGACTTTAATGCTCTAAAATCTCTTGTTTTTGCAGGCATCCTGATCCTAGAAGGTAAAAAAAAAATGTTAATAAATGTTAATACGGTTCTCTAAGCATCTTCTTGCTAATATAAACATCTATAAAAAGCTCTTTACATGCCAAAACACCCCCCCCCTCCCCTCTTCCACCCTCCCCCTCTCTCTCTCTCTCTCTCTCTCTCTGTCTTCCCTCTCTTAGAGTTTTGATAGATGACTGATTGCCTGCCGGTACAGAAAGATTTATTAGTGTTTATCCAGCACTCGGTGGTCACCTGCGGCTTAGAGACCAGGGCCCGCTGCGTCAAACACACCACACACTCAATATGTGCACGCGTTCCAAGACTCTCATCCATTATTCTTATATACACAAGACCTAGTGTGTACAGTATGCACCTGTATATATGTGTATATATATATTTATATTTTATATATTCCAGCCCTCGATTTCATCTCACTGGCCCAGATCCCTGAAGCCCATCGCAGGTCGATGGAGGAATAAACTTAGGGAAAAACCTGATAGAGGTGACTCCTCGTGCTCCGACCGAACGGAGCGGCCCGCAGATCTCCGCTATAAATTGTGATTATGGGCTAAGTGGGGTGAGCGGATGCAGGAATTCTTCAGCGGGATATTAGTTTGACAAGGACGCACTCCGGGGACCACGCGGCAGCATCCAGGAAGTCTAAAGGACATTAAAGTCAGTCAGGATGCATTAATTCTTGGCTTCAGATTCGTCTTTCACTCCACCTTTTAAGGGTTTGCGAGTGAAATTTCGAATTTCTAAAGTTTTATCGAAACGAAACCAGACTAATGCTAATTTTCTTCCTAATCATCATAGAACTGGGACATATTAGCATCAATGCTATGGCTATGCCGTAAATCTTGGCACCTCGAGACCAATTTTTTTTGGACTTTTTTTTTATCATCACTTCAAAATTATGCTAGCTATGAAACCAGACATTAAAAATGGCAACTTGCTACAATATCTTGAATATGCCCTGATACTGTGCTACCTGCTCATGTAATGCTATTTATTTTTGCTAATACTTTGACTAATGCCAGTACTCTTAACTAATATGTCTTGTTAATATTTACACAAACACTATTCGCTGTTATGTTTGTGAAATCTTCATTTTTTTCAGGCAAGGAAATATAATCTACCCTGTAGATCTTTAAAAGGTCCGATTTGAAATGTTTCATCATGTTGAAATGAAGCTAGCGAGTCTGGTTTAGTGTTCCTTTGGTGCATCTTGATCTTGAAAAAATCCCAAAGGTTTTCTTTTTTTTTTTTTTTGTAGGTCTAGAAGAGTCTCTAATGCTACAAAACTTGAGTTTTAGTATTTTGGAATATTTTAACAGGTCAAAATGATGTTAGTAATACAACAAGAGTAGTGTTAATAGTTGCAGCAATGCTACCATTATTTCTTTTTTTTTTTGCTAATAGCAACTGGTTAGCATTAATTCTAGGAGAGTTCTTGGAATATTTTATCACATCAAAATGATTCTAGCTAGTAAAAAAATGGTAATATGTTTCACACCGTACATCTTATTCCCATGTCATGGCAAAGCTAGTTCACATATAAGGGCTCGTGCTCATAGCTAAAGTGGACATATGGCTATAAAGCCGACGTTTGACGTGTCACACACCATGTGTGTGTTAGGTCGATATATATTAGCCTTTGGTCATGAAAGCTATAGGTGTCCATTAGTGATGACACGTGTGGACTCAGGGACGCTCATCCTCGTCGCTGTATATCTTTGCGCTTGCTGTAACCTTTCTCGTGTGAGAGATGGAGAGACAGTGAGAGTGAGGAAGCGGAGAGGATGGAAGGAGACGGTGAGAAAGACAGGCAATCATTTCTCTCGTTGAGGGCAGCGGAGCGGGGAGGCGTGTAGATGAAACCCCATTTTCCTCTGATTAAGTCCTCCAAAAATATTCCATTTGTCAGTGCCAGTGCCGGTGATGACGGCCCCGTGCAGCCAGCCGAGTGTGTCTGTTGACTATGTAGCGCTGCCGATTTACATCGGTCACTGACAACATCATCTACTCACTAATGTCCTCCTTCACTCTTCTCTAAACCCCCCCTCATCGTCAGCCCACCTGTCTCTCTCTCTCTCTCTCTCTCTCTCTGTCCCACAATCCCTCTGTCTCTCTCTCCCTTTGACCCACTATCTCGCTCTCTCTCTCTCTCACTCTATGTCCCACTGTGCCTTTGTCTCTCTCTCTCCCCTCACTGACCCACTGTCTGTCTCTTTTTCTGTCTCTCTCTGTCCCCCTTTTCCCACTATCTCTCTCTCTCTGTCCCTCTCCCCTTCTCCTCTCCCTTTGTCCCACTCTCTCTCTGTCCTCCTGTATTTCGCTGTCTGTCTCTCTGTGCTTCACAATATGTCTACGTGTCTGTCTCCCTCTGTGTCTCTCTCTCTCTCTCTCTTTCTTTCCCTCCCTGTATGCCTTTTTCTTTGCGTCTCTGTGTCTCTCACATTTCCTCTCCCAGTGTTTCAGCCTATTTGAACTTGATCTGCTCTCATTGCAGAGTTGGCTGCAGCGATTTCCTCAAAAAAAAAAAAGAAAAGAAAGAGAGAATAAAAAAAAAAATGAAAAAGGCCCCGTCTGTCATAGGCGCTCTCAATGTCATCAATTTCAATTTCCAATCTCCTCTCGTCGTTCCCCCCGTCTCCTCACTACCAACCTTAGCCACTCTCTCCTGCCCTGCTTTCTCTCAGGGAATTTTTTCTCTTTTCTTTTTTTTTTTTATTTCTCTCCTCCCCAAGCCTCATGGCCCTCACCGTCGTTCTCCTCTCTACACATATTACCCATTACCTAGGCCTGCGCTTTCTTAGGCTTTGTGAAATAGAATGCAATTTCGCCCCTCGCCTGCCTCGTGATGAGACCCAAATGAAAGATCATTAATATTTTTGTTTTATTTTTAAAAAAAAAGAAATGCGCACACGATTGCTTCCTCACATTTCAATATCGGCATTTGTGTGGTTTTTTTTGGGGGGGTTCTTTTTTTCCCACCGTCAAGAGGCCGTCTTACACCTTCAGCCGGCTAATGATGAACGCACGACCTCGCCGATATGAGCAACACAACGTTTCCCTTCCAAGGTTTGTAAGATTGAAATGAAGCCGGCGGTGGGGACGAAGGGTTTGGTGGAGAGGTGTATTGGGGGAGGGGGGGGGGGTATTGAGGGCTGCGTTCCAATTTGTCAGGTCAGAAGACAGAGTGGCAACATTAGCAGGCCAGACAAACCAAACCAGGTCCCGGCCTGTCATTTGTAAGCGTGCAATGAACTGACAGGTTTATGAGGTGTCTCTTTTCTTCTTCTTTTTGCCTCTAAATGCTCACTGTGGTGACTGACGGACTGTCTGCGCTATAGTGGCCCACAGCTCTGCTTATAAAGTCCCACTTAATGCTCCTTTAAATCATTAAAAGTAACCTAACTGGAAAATATGAAACCAGAAGCAAGTAAAATGTTTGTACTTAAAACCCTAATACCACTAACATAAGCTAAGTAAGCTAACCAGCTAGCTTACTGCTAGTAAACTACTAGCTCAGTGGGATTTCAGTCCGGAGTCCATCATTATTGTATCAGCAATTCATTTAACAACAGGCAAATCTGTAAAAATACAGTATAACCACCGCTGTTTATCACCGATATTAGCAAAGTAAGCTAACCTGCTAGCTAACTAGCTAACATTCATCCCTGAGTGGAATTTCAGCTCCTGAGACTTTTCATTACGTCATTATATTCAGTAATTTATTTAACAGCAGCCAAATCTGATAAACACTTATGGTTGTTATGGTAACATTATATATGTTTACCATAAACATTATGAATGCTAGCTAACAGACTAGCAAGCTTAGTAAACTAGCTCACATTTGTTATTTAGCCTCCATTTACATACGTATCATCTCAGTACTTCATTTAATAGCAGTCAAACTTTATAAGCTATAATGTTACCATAGCGACCACTATTGTTTAAAACTAACATTAGCAAAGCATGCTACTAAGCTTGCTAGCTGGTAGTAAACTAGCTTGTATGTGTCAGTGAGTGACAATTTATATTGTCTCAAAAATGTATTTATCAGCAACCAAACCAGTTGTAACATATAACAATAACAACCACAATTGCTTATTAGCACGATTAGCTGAGTAAGCTAACTGGCTAACTGTTAGTAAACTAGCTTGTATTTGTCACAGGGTGATTTCAGTGTGAATCATTATTGTCTCATTAGTTTATCTAAAAGCAACCACACCTATAAAAAAATAAAGTTACTATAACAACCATGACTGTTTATCAGCAACATTAGCTATCTAAGCTAACTGGCTAGCTAATAATTAGCACTCGACAATGAGATCATAGTAGCTCCATGCTGGTTTCGCTCCGTTTTACATGGATACATTAGCATTTTGAAAAAACAATGTTTTTTTTTTATTATTTAAATTTGACATTTTCTTTAAAAAGTATTTACATTATACTAAATGATCCCTAACAAAAATATAATAAAATTCTTGAAGATATCATCCCTACTTCGTTGAATATAAGCGAACACACAGGCTCACACACAAAGCTAGCGAAGAAAACGTAGCATTTCATAAAAATTAAAGCTATCTTATCTGCATAGCGAATAAATGCTAATGTAGAAAAGTTAGCATGATCTCAAACTTTTTAAAATAATAATTATAATTAATGTTTGAGTCTCTATTATGGTGGAAAGGGATGAAAAAAAAACAAGAATATGCAGAAACAAGAAAAGGAGGAAGTGGGAGGAAAAGAACATGATGCGAGGAGGAAAATGAGAAAGAACAGTTGTGAAATTTAATTTGGGAATCAATCAGTATTCATTAGCCCGTGAGGCATTTGCTCACTCGCTGCCTGTTTCTCTCTCGCTCTCTCTCACTAACGAAACATTTTGCCACTCAGCATGGCACCTCTCGTACTCACTGCTCACCCAGGCATTGCCCGCTTTCCTCGCCGCTCCGCTCCCTAACCAAACTTTACCCCCGCCGACCTCATTAGCATGTCATTAGCATCTGATTTGCATAGCTGTTTCTTAGGAGAACTTTCCTCGTCTTACTTTAATTGTTTCTTGTTCTTGACAGCAGAAGGAGAAAAATCAGGGCCTAAAGCAGTGTGGCTGAACAGAACAGAGCGTTTAAGGAGATTTGAAGCCTGGAAACAATGAAGTGCTGGAATAAGGAGAGAGATATGAGAACAAAAACACACAAAGTTATTGTAGCCACCATTATATTACAAAACACCACTCATCAGAGCTTTAATCATCTTGACGTCTAGGATTCAATCGGCTGGGTCGAGTCTATAAATTACAAAACGTAAAAATGGTTTTCTATTTAAAAGCATGAATAAATACAGAAAAGGGGAAAATCCTCTAAATCACTCAATAATAACAACAACAAAACCCCAGAAATCACAATTTAGTAAAAACAGAAAATACCTAGTATCATATTTTAATTATTATTTATAGAATTTTATATAATGGTATTCTACACATTATAATTGTTACTTGTCTACAGTGTTTTGCTGAGGGTTTTTTTTTTGGCATGCATACACACACACACACACACACACACACACACACACACACACACACGGTAATTAGCAGGCTGTCAGTGAGGAGGATGGGGTCATGCAGGCAATTAAGAGTGTGACAGCTGCAGGAGTGTTGGAGTGCGGCTGTGTGTGTGTGTGTGTGTGTGAGGCCTGACAGACTGAAGGCTCGCTCTCGCCAGAGTCTGTTCAGCCACACACCCTCACACCGGAAACAGTTTTGCTCTGAAGTCTAATGATGCTAAGAACTACATGGACATTCCTCTATTCCTCTTTATTCCTCTATAAAGCTTGTATACATTGGATGAAATGTCGTCTCTTTAGGACCATACAGTGCACAAGACTACATAAAGTGCAACTACACAACAGTGTGAGACGAGCACTGGGCAATAAATACACATCAACTAACTTTTAGCCCCGCCTTCTCATTTAAGCCACACCCCCTACCCCTAACGATAGGTCTGCAAGTAAAGAAAATTTCTACCTTCTGCTTACATCATCCTTCATGATCGTGATCCAGAAAGCAGCTCGTGCAGAAACCAGGTTTGTGGCGTCGTCCTATCCCGTCGCCCTTTTGGTGAATTTCAGATGAGCGCTGTAGCAGCGCTCACACGCTGAGATATTAATCGATACACTTTTCACCCTATCAGAACTTCGTCATCCGAGTCATCTTATCTCAAATCACGACCAAGGAAGTCTTTTACGATTTTTAACGTTGACAGCAAAATCAGCAGAAATTGTAAAGCGTAAACCTGCCTCATGCTGCATTCCACTTACCTCCGAAGCAGGAACTCGGAATTAGCTCGTTTTCCACCTTCGTGTGTTTCACCTGCAAAATGGGGGGAAAAAATACTTGGATGCCTCAATGTTCTCATTTGTTAGCAACAAGCTAGCAGCTAACGGTGATAAGTGATGTATTTTTTCCTCCTCAACAAAACAGTAAGCTGTAAGAATCAGCATTATAGATTTAACAAGTCAATACTCACGAATGCTGATTAATCTGCACATATACACACTGCACTGCTGACGCTGCGGGCAGCCATGTTGGTTTGAACTCGAGCTTCCAAGTAGGAATTACAAGTTTAAGCGGGTATTAATTTTGGGTTTTTTTTCCGAAATGGGGGTCAGAAATTACGACATTTAGTAAAATGCAGCATTAAAATAGTGCAATGACTTTTTCTTTTTTTTTTTTGAGGCTTTGTGGTTCTTTGCACATTTTTACAGATAACAGTGTCGTGCAGCATCAGAAAGCGTTTGGGGTAGCATCAGCACATCAATAACAAGTAGAAAACAAAATGATCGAACTTCAGGAAGCAAACCTATTGCAGTCTGGATATGGAAGGAAAATCACGCAGAGCTGTTTCTTTAAACTGTGGCGCTGAATTACAGCTTAGCAGCATTTGTGATTGCTTATCAGTAAAGCATGTCACTAAAGCTATCAGGGATTCCTATTCTTGTGCGTCTGTGTGTGTGTGTGTGTGTGTGTGTGTGGTTTCATGCTGTGCAGTAATGTAGCTGTGATTTCCCAGTCATTGCATTTTGACAGACACTCATCTGAAACCCACTGCGAGAAGCCAATCTGCCACGTGCCACTGAAAAACATACACGCAGAATAAATAATCAAATCACACCTTTCTGGAAGACCTGTTCTTTTCAACTTCTGAGATTTAAAATCAATGATTTCATTGTTTTCCTTACCGAATTATGCAATAAAAGTACACGTGTCAGAGTTTGATAAGATGCTGTAATCGGTCAGCAGTTCGAGCTTGTCACAGGTGTGTGTGATAAGTTGACATTGACTGCACGCCTCGGTTTGACAGTGTCCCCTAAACTCTATTAAAAAAAAAAAAAAACGCAATGCTTTGCTAGGTACACATTCGGCATGGTTCAGAGGGGAGCGCTTTTTCAATCTCTTCTCTATCATTTTTGAATATCATTAGCGAAGAGCAGTCCATTTTCCATGCTTGCCAGAATCAAGTCCCAGAGAGAGTCAGGGCGAGAGACAGAGAGGGGGGGGGGGGGGCGGAGACTCAAAAAGTCTGGTGATTTATCATCTTAGGCCCGAGCTGTGCATTGACATTAAGGGGCTGATGAGAAGAGCGTGTTGGCGGGATATTAACATCCTGTTATCATTTCAAATCTTTCTCTCTCTCTCTCACACGCACACACACACACACACACACACACACACACCCCAACACCGGCGGCCGTGACAGGCGGCGAGGCAGCACACGCTCTCTCTCGATGACTGGGCTCGATCACCTGTGACAGTTTTGATTTGATGTCACTTTTCCCCCGTGCGCAGTTTGTCTGAGCGGTTAAGAGGTAATTGTGTGACATTAGCATGGAGGAAGCGGACGGAAGGGAAGGGAAGGAGGGAGAGGGAGACGGGGGAGACGCCGGGCTCTCGCTTTGTCTCGAAACACGGCACACCGCGGGGCAGCGGTTATAAAGGGCCGCCATTTCCCACCCCGCGCCGTTCTCCGTTGTGGAACGCAGCCCCGCAGGGTAAAAAAAAAAAAAAAAAAAAAAAAAAAGGAGGGGTGGTTTGTGGGGAACTGGGGCTGAGAGAAAAGAGGCTCTTTTTCTCAGGGGGGAGGAACGGTGACATGGAGGAAACACACCTCAGGTAGTCTGGTATCAGTCAAGAACGCGAACAGGCCCGCCGTGAACACTCCGATATAAAGGTACCAAACTGTCACTGGTGCTGTGGTGGTACCAATAAGCATACACTTCTACTTCAGAAGGTCCATGTGGTGAACCTGTAACTTAGCTTTTAGAGTAAAAGTCCAATTATGTACCTGAAAATGATACTTCATACACATTTTTTACAGGTAAATGGTACTACAGTTCTAAAGGTATAAAGGATAAACACTGCGCGGTACCTCACCGTCATAGGCCTACTTTTCTCCTTCGAAGGTTTACTGTATGTATTTATTTATTTATTTATTTATTTTAAAAGTGAAAGCATTCACTCATAAATGGAATTCTTGATTTCAAAAAACTAAAATATGTATAAACTGGTGGTACAGTCCAGTCTTGAGTGGAGACCCTGGTGAGGTAACACTCTCATTCTCTCCATTCAGGGTTCTTCTGCCATCACAGTGCATGCTTCCTGCATCCTTCCTGGATGCACATTGACATTTCCCAACATGGACCACACTGAAGTGCAGTTAGCAGTTGATGCTAAGTGTAAATTACAATCCTACCGATAATTCATTTAGCAATTTACCAACACATCTGAGGGAAAGATCAACATCCTCACTGATTTTGTATCATTTCCACTCTCTCATTATCTTTATATCGCCTGTATGAAGGAGTTTAGCTATGTACTGCCTAGCTAAGCTGTTAGCTAGCATCTTCTCTGGACCTGCGCCATATGAACAGAACACATTGTGTTTGCCTCTCCATCTTTTCATTTGAACCCTCAGACTGTGTAATCTAAAAGAAAAAAAGGATTCATTTGCAGAAACTGACAAATTAACAAATTAAAACAGTTTAAGTAGTATCACACAAAAAGGGCTAATCCCAATGAATGATGTCGCTCGCAAAAAGTGGAATGCACAGGTTGTTAACACTGTGATGATGTTAATATGGGGGGGGAATGAATTAGAGATAGAGACATAGACGTGTCATTAGAAGTCAGCACGCTAACGTTTCTCAACTTTCTCATGTCATGAACCATTTGAAAGGCCGGGGTGTAGTCTAAAAATGATCAGTTTTCATTTATAGAAACGGAATAAAATGTATAAATCTCCCAGAACCCTAATACATAGAAGTTCACAGGAAACAAACTTTTGTTAGGAAAAAAAAACAAAAACAAAGTCTAGAACATATATGTATATGTCTTGAATACACACCTCCATTATCGATACACACACACACACACACACCAATCACAAATCAACACTCCTTAAACGAGGTCTCATCCCAGTAACTCCCATTGAGGACCGGTCTTTAAGACTCATGATTCTTTTAACACCATAAGGCCCTTCTACAGTGCTCTTAAATATTGATGATAGGCTGATTAGCCCTCTGGTCCCATCCACACCCATGCGCACACACACACACACACACACACACACACACACACACACACACACACGGTGCGCTTTGGGCAGCCTGGTGATAAACTGGCGCTCATTAAACACATCACGCAGAGTGTGAACAAACATCTCTAATCACAGCCTCTTAAAGACTCTTAATGAGCTGATGTAATTAGCCGGCACCGAGTAAATCTTTTTCTCTCCCGATCTGTTTGCCAGGCTAATTTGTCTGGTATAGATTAGTGGATGAGAAGAAGCATGTGTGTCTGAGAAAGAGAAAGAGATGTTTGCTTGGTGATTTGTCTCCCATTGATTAGAGTGAAGGAGAAGCAACAGTCATAGTTCTGGGTCTATTTAAGGGCCCGGGGTATCCACGCCGTTTCAGCAGTGGTGGTATTAGACGAGCTAAAATGTAATATCTGTCACAAGGTCTTAACAACGGCATAATAAGATGATCTTTGACTGTTCATTTGCGTTCATTCGTTTTGAAATGAAAATGGGAAATTGCTTTTCAATTGATTTTTGTTTCACGTTTTTCAGATGCACTAAAATAGGACATTTCTTTCATGAAATTAGTCGGGTCTTTTTCCATCGCTTCTACCGCACAAAGCGTAGAAATCAAATATTCATGCATGCCATTATGAAAAAAAAAGCGCTACCGTGTGAACTTTTCAGAGTCGACCTGGAAGTACGAGTCAGAGATTCTGCAGACTTTTAGAGATGTGTGAGAAAATGATATCAGCACATTCAGAAAAACTGAATAAAATGTAATTATATATATATATATATATATATATAATGAGTAATTCAAATATTCTCAAAACGCAGCTTGAAGAAGAACCGCAGCAGAACTTTGAGAGCGTTCTATCATTTTTTTTTTTTTGCTTTAAAGGCCTAAAATTGATCTCATTTGCATATAGGGTTGAAAAATGTTAATGAAAGACAAATTCGCACAACAGACACGGACTACAGAAGGAACTGATGCGATACCCAGGATCGGTATTGGACTGATATCAGCAAAAAAAAAAAAAAAAGATGGATCAGATATCAGAGTAAAAGAAGAAGAACAGATTAGAGATTTGGAAGAGGGATTTTTTCGGACCTGATATTGTTCACATATAAAGAGACTGTATTTTTTTAAGGATGGATTTGTATTATATTACACTTATAGTTCACTATGTTTATTATATTAACAACGTATATGATTTTTATGTAAAAGCTCTGATTTGTGCAAGTTATATTTTAACAGCTTCAGCTTTTATTTTAAAGCTTAGCAAATAGAAAAAGATGGGATTGGTACTGAGATCAGCAGATTCGCTGATAAAGTTTCAGTATCCAGAAAAATGATAAATTGGTATCGTATCATCTCAAATATGGCTCTAAAAATGACATGGGGCTATTATGATTACACGCTCATATTTAAAGACAGATAGACAGCAATCATGGGTTTCCTGCCAGATTTTCTCCGAATACCAAACCAACAGAAAAGTTCTTGGGGAAAAATGATGATAAAGTTAATAATCCACCTCATTCCCGTTCATTAGGACTGTACTGCACACGTGTGCTCTCAATCACAGACGGGTTATGGAAAAATATCGGATCAAATCAAGGGGGCGTGTTCGTCCCGTGTGATCACATGATTAAGATCAGTCTCGCATGAATCTACAGTCGGGGCTAGAAAGAATTCAGCCCTAGTCTCGCTTTTTGTTTTTTTTTGAGCTAAAATAACCCGCCTTCACGTAGACATCTGTTAACAACAAATAATCTGACGCCAGAAATGAAACTGTTGACGTCTCTTTATCTTTGAATGCCAGTTGCCATGCTAGCACATTTATACTACTTTCCGCCCCCCACATAACAGTGACTCGCCACAGCTGAGAGCTTTTAAAAAAACGTACAATTCTGAGAAGAGTAATAGTTCCATTGTGAGGCGAGTTTCTGAGACGGAGTCCGAGCCTTGATCCTGCAAATGTCCTCTTCCTCTCCGCCGGCGTGGATCGAGGGGTATAAAGCGCATTGCTGTGAGAGAAAGAAAAAAAATCCAAGAGGATCAAGAGAGAGAGAGAGAGAGAGAGAGAGAGAAAGAAAGAGAAGAGAGAGTTAGACTATTCCTGGCCTATTTCTGCCTGCCTTTCTTCCCCCCGGCCACAAAGCCGTGCTAGGCCACTTTTCAGCCTCCTGTCCTCTACACGCCGGACTGATCCATTTGTTTTTATCCCGATCCTGGATTTGGAGAGATACAAAGCTGATTAGCTAACAAAAGCATACGGGAAGATAAAGGCCACTTAGGTAATGGGTTTTGACAGCCTCTTTGGTGCGCCGAATGAAAAAAAAAGCCGACTCATCCTCTTTCTGTTGCTTTGCTGCAAATATGTTTGTTATTCAGTTTCTATGCCAACTGATTTGAAGCAGTCTGAGAGGATGGAAAAGGGGTGAAAGATGTTTTGGATGAGAGGAAGAGTCGGAGAAGACGGTAAACCCAACACAAAGCGGGAGAAGCCTTCTGCTTCTCCAGATACAGCAGAAATACACCCAGTGTCGCAACGTAAATAATTCAGTCTGGCTAATCTTTGGTAATTAAATATTTAAAAAGGGAAAATTTTTAAATCCAGTCAGTTACTTACTACTCTGAAAAACACTGATGCTGGTCGATGATGTAAAAATTATAACAATAAACTTTACTTATACGGCACCTTTTACACATTTAAAGTGAATCTCAAATGTTCCATTAAGTGTAGAGTTGAAAAAAAAACACAACAACTCACAAGTAATAAAGAAAATCAAATGTTAAAATAGGAAAAACATTTATATGTAACAAATAAAAGCATTAAAACCGCAATGATATTTCAATGATAAAGTAAAATATGTTGTTCATTGTTTTTTTTTTTTTTTTAAAGACAATGATACATGGAGTCTGAAGAATGTTTATGGTTATCGAGTTGTCGATCTTTGGTGCATAATCTACGGGTAGTAGAAATAATCAAGACATCCTCAAAACTCTCAGACAATTGTGTATAAACACACACCTTTAGCGTTCAATAGTGCCAGGGAAGTGATTTGTTACAGCACATTAGATCAAAGTTTACAGCTTTTAAACTGTACATGTTAAAAGTACGACACGGCTGTTCTCCAAAAAACAGAAAAAGGGGTGCCTATACTTTTACCAACATCAAGAAATTAAGATCTGATAAATGAGCAAATGGGAAAGTCTCCCAACTTTACATACCTCATCTCCTTATTCCAGCACTGCATGGAACGCATTTGCATATTAGAACTTGATTGGCTCGTCTATGTTATGATGCAATAAGTTCTGCCTGTCACATGTTCAATACAAACTCGGAGGTTTTCTGCTGCCCAGGTGTCTGCAGTGACAATATTCACACTTTAACACCTCCAACCTGAGCTAAAAAAAGAAAGAAATATACAGAATACAACACGGTATACTGCATTCAATAACCACAAACAGCTTTATAATATAAAAAAAATATGAGAACATGAACTCAGAATTTAGTCAGAAGTCTGATTTTGATTACTGCTTAAATGATTTCAGTCTATATTAATTTATATAAACAAAATGCGTAAAAAAAAGCTATACAAAAAACCTTTGAAATGGATATATTAAGCTATGGTTATTTGTGGACTGTCTACATACAAATCAAATCACTAAAATCCAATTTGTTTCTACAAAACATTTACTGGCATTCTTCTACCTGCAGTATTGTAATTAATACTTGGGAGGTGTTTATGTGCTGAGCTGAGATAAAGGAGGAGATGAACAGAGTGTGGATTAGAGTGGTGGGATGATGAGGGTCCGGCACAAGTGTCGTGTGTGTGTGTGTGTGTGTGTGTGTGTGTGTGTGGAGGGGTGGGAGAGTATTAATCCGAGCTCAGTGGGAGCAGGACCTTGGCAAACAGCTCCCGCTGCTAGAGCTTTAGCCGACACCCGAGCCTGAGAGAAAGTCCAAAATCTTCACATTAGCTCCCAGCGATTCTTGGGCTCAGGCCGTAAGCTCTTTTTCAAGACGGAGAGCACAAATAAATCTTAAACCCTGCCCCCACCTCCTTCCCTTCCCTTCCCCAGACCGTGGCCCATGAGAACACACACCAGCGTCAGTCACCAGCGACCCGCTCACTGAGAGTCATGAAATCAGACGGATTGGGAAATCGAGATTGCATACATTTTCTAAAGTGAGGATGAGGATGAGGAGGAGGAGGGAGGAGGCACGACTTTATGACTTTAAGAGGCCGACTCCAAAGCAACGACGCTCCCCGAAATCACATCCCGCCTCTTTAAGCTTCAGCCCACTTTACATGTTAGTCAAAGCCAAGTTCAGGTGATTTCACAGGCCAAGTGCTCGACATCCGAGAGCTAAAAACAGTCTTCACATTTTGTGAATTTTTTTAATAAATGTGAAAATCAGCCCAAAATGACAGCCGGTAAAACCGTCCGATTGTTACATTTCAGCAATTAAACCAACCTCAAAAAAATAGGAAACTTTTTTCTGAATTTGTACAAAGAACATTGATGCATTTGATTTTGTCACATTTAATATGAATGAAGTCCTATGAAAAACCTCGACCTCCGCCATAATCCTAACATAAACCTTGATAACAGTTCACACAATTTGATTTGAATAAAATGTTAAGAATTTACTGTAAGTAAAGAATTACATAAGAAAATTCTTTACAGGAAAACTGGACATACTCTTACTGTCCAGCAGCAACTCAGAAAATTATGCCTTAAAACAATTTTTAACACACCTTGATTGCATAACTATTTTATATCCAAAGGACAGTTCTGTTTTGAATCTATAAATTCATCAGTTGGAAAAATATGTACATCCTGAACATTTTATTTTATTATTCAGTGTAATAATACTTATTCACACAATTCATTACCTTAAGGCTTGAATCATTTTCTGTCAATTGGGTTTTAATTAGAATAAAACAACATAATTTTGTACTCTAACTACAATGCATTAAACATTTCATATTTAAAAACGCAAGCAAGTTGTTAATCAAGAGCTAGAAAATGAGTTCAATGGAAAAGAAAACTCCAGCAAAACCACTTTTGCTGATTAGAAATAAAAAAAATTAGGTTTTGAGTCGAGGGCTGCGCGAGTCACGGCTCATTTGGGGTGTTCTTTAATAAGAATAAAAAAATGCCCTCCTTTCGGCTGATGAGAAATATTAAACATTAAGAGGTACATCAGAGCGAATTCTTCAGTGTTCTAGCCTTTATGGTCACCATTTCATGTTTTTGTTGCAGTTAAAGCTCATAATTCATCAAAGTAATGTTGTTTGAGAAGCATGCGATATTTTAAAGAAAGAAACTGACAAAAATACTATTTGCCTCTAAACGATAAATAGCCGGATCCTTAATGACCAGCTTGACCAGAGCATTTGTAAATAATGCAAGACTATCAGGAGGTCACGAACAGTATTTACATGCTGATGCTAAGCTAATCAGGTGTGGCGCAAAATCCATTCCTCTGGCCCGGGATTGATCAAAGCGCACAGAGAGCAGGACACGGCGAGGCCTAAGTATGTTATTTTTTTCAGATGGAAATGACTAGAGTGGAAGGAAGGAAAGAGGCGAGAGGCAGAAGAGTGAGAGGGAGCGAGCGAGCGAGCGAGCGAGAGAGAGGGAGGGAGGGAGGGAGGGAAGAAGGACGAGGCTGAAATGAAGGGGGTGTCCGTGGAGATTGTGCCGTCTATCTGGCCGTAGCCCCGGGCCAGCGGAGGAGTAAAGTTGCTAATGATCTCATCGACGTCAAATCTCTGCGATGTCAAACGGCACAGAGCTCCATCAGGGAAATGAGACATTGGACGCCGTATGTCCTGAGGTCTGTCGGCCACCCTGAGTTACTTCGCAGCCAGCCAGATTAAACATCGGGATGGAGCAGATTCTCTCAGGATGTACAGGTCTCTGCTAGTGCGCGCAACGATCGTGCAGTAATAACTAATGAACTACATGATAATGAATTTGGAACACAGGCAGTGGGCTAAAACAGAGCCGTACTCAACATAGTTAAACATTTTAATCAGTCAAACACAGGGAAAGGAATGGCTTGGTTTAAACAAGCTCAGATTACACAATTGTCCATCCAGTCAAGACATGTTTGGCGTCCAGAGCTGCAAGGTTCACGTCAATGAGAGATAAATCTTCATCTTAATTAATCACGTTATCCTGGTGTACAGAGATATCCCGGGAACAACGAGGGTGAAGCGGGAATGCATGCTGGATGTGCCACCAGTTCAACGCAGACCATCACTCAAAGTTATACTCCATAAATACACACCCAATTAAATGTGCATAATCTCTCAAATGAGTTTTAAACTCTGTGAAATAGTTCTGCAAAATTTGTTTGGTGGTCTGGGAAAACCCATCAGAGATCACTGCTACAAATGAAAAAAACTTAAAAAACAAAACCAAAAACATTAATGCACACAGTGACCTGGTACATTTGGGGAACATTTGGGCAGAATTCAGCCGCAGTGACATCGGACCAGTTTCCCCAGATCACCACACTTTTTTTTAAATCCCATTTTCACCCAATTTAGTCATTTGCCAATTCCCACCCACTTTCCAGCTCCCCCCATCATATGACAGTGAGAGCGAGACACAGAGGAATCTTCCTGCCCTCTTCCGCATACATGTTCTCAAATTCTCTCCCTTGTGCCCGGAGAACGTGACCAATTTTGCTGCGGAATTGTCAAGATTTTAAACTTAAAGTAGAACTAGATTATCCTTTGCATCACTTTCAGCTTTCAACGGTTTCCTCCCACAGTCCAAAGACATGCAGATTAGCTCAACTGGCTACTCTAAATTGCCCATAGGTGTGAATGCGT
>JAQQZR010000018.1:15956060-15971144 GCA_030068235.1 Notoglanidium macrostoma
GCCCCAAGATGCTGGGATTGGCTCCAGCTTCCCCGCCACCCAGACGCATAAAGCGCTATAGATAATGGATGGATGGGGGAAAAAAATCACTTGTTCCAGTACTTTGGTGAAGTTTTGTTCATGTTCTCTAAATGACTCCTGTCGTCACATCTGTTTCACTGTTTACAACATACCTTCATAATTTTTTTGCACCCCAACAACGTATATCAGTGCTCCTCTTCATTGTTTTCTTTTTCTTCGAATGCTGGCTCGCTGTCACTGAAAAACCCATCACGTCCTGCATTAATGATGTATTTTCCTGTAATGTCCATGTCAGGGATGCATCAGAATGCATTTACACTACAGACGATATGTGGTTCAATGTGCCCCAGAACACCTCGGCAAGTGGTTTGAGCGAATGTGCCTCGAATGCATCCTGGCGGTTGTTTACCTGTGTATTTAGCGCTGTCCACTTGTGTCCGATCGCCCGAGACGCATTTTAAAACCCAGTGTACAATACAGGAAATTTAATCCCACAGAAGTTAAATCGAAATGTAAGTTCATTTATTTCTCAGTTAAAAGTGTTAAACAAAAACGCAACTATTTGAAAGGGTTGTGTTTCAGGAGCACGTTTTCCTAACCCGTCACGTTCTCGAAATTCCTACATCCATTTTATTAAAAAGGTTTATATTTCACATTCCTAATGGTTCTCCTCTTCACATGCTAAACAGCTTCAGCATAAAGATCAAGGTTGAGAATATTTCTATATTTCCATGGCCGATATTAAAGCACATACACAAAGCATAAAATTCCTATCTCAGCCTGGAAATATATAAATAAACCAACGTTAGAAATAAATAGCTGCAGTAATGAGGTTAACTATTTTGGCTTTTGAGAAGGAGAATGCTAGAGAGAGAGAGAGAGAGAGAGAGGGGCTTGCAATATTTTTCCGGCCCAAATTAATGACAGCAGATCTAATGCCATTGCCGTACTTCTGAGTGTGTCCAATACTTTTAAAGCACAGCCTTAATGGAGACTTGGAAAGAGATTGATTTGAACATCAAACACAACCCAATAGGTCGCCTTCTTTCATGCTTTTGGGTTTTGAAAGTTCTGATGGCAGTGCCGGAGCTTCAACCTGCTCCTCGGATTGATGTAATTATGCTCGGAAGTGGCGTGTAGGAAGCGTACGGTTGGTGGCAGCCTCACCATGGAGGACTGATGATCTCTAAACGAGGCTTATTTATTAAATAACGTACCGGAGATTGAAATAAACATTCATTGTGGATGAAAAAAAGAGAGTCATCATCGTTCTGCGATAATGACAATTATTTTGACTGATAGATAACCTGTTCGCATCCCAGAGAAAGGCTGAAAGTCTATTAGATGGCATCTTATTAGCCATCCATCCATGAAGAAAGTAAATGATATTTCAGTAAGCAGGCCCTCGAATGAATTGCGAACTCTCCGACTGTGGTGTGATGACATCTTGGTGACTTTGAAAACAGCGGATTTTTCCTACCGTGAAGGCTGGAACGGGCTCGATGGCATTTCCATAAACACCAGAGTCAAAGGTTAGGTCGCGGTGCGACTCGGACGATATTCATCACAAGCGCTAGGTGGAAACGCATGCTCCGAACTGATGAGGCCTGGCCATCGTGTTCACGTCGGCGGGTTGAAGGTCTGCGCTCGAATGGACGACGAAATATTAGCGTGGAGGGTCCAAAAGCGATCCAAAAGGCAAATGCCACAAAGTGCAACAGCTCAGACGTTCTCCAGAATGACAGAATTCAAGCATGAACTCTGTTAAAAAAGGTAAACGTAAAAAAAGGTACATCCTGGAATTATTCTTGAATGTTCTTTCAAATAAGAAGGTAATTATTCTGCAACAGTGACTAGTTAAAGATGAGGAAATTAACACAAAGTGAACATATTTAAATCGAGATCACGGGACGCTTATTCAACTAATTATTTGACTTCTGCTACTGATTTATCGGTTTCACAGCAACGGGGGTGAATACTTATGCATTCCCAACCTATATTCAACATTTACGCAAACCATATTGATCCCCATCCCCTCCACACACATGTAATTTATGGCTTTTTGTCTAGATTCACACTCGTACTAATCCCGGTCAGGTTCATTTCAGTTCCAGGTTGTATCATGACAAAATGTAGAAAAAGCCCAAGGGTGTGAATACTTATGCACATCACTGTACATCCTTAAATTAACTAAATAGATATTATCTAAATATCTGTTCGTAAAGGTGCAAGTCATTTGCGACATGGCCTCGCACTTGCACAAAACGTCACTCAGAAACTTGGCATTTAGTAATTTGACGCTTCTATGAGGAAAGAAAAAGGACCATCTTTGTTCTATTTAATGAATAAAGGGCAGATACGTATTAAACATGAAGATGCTCAACATGACTAATCTACAGTAGTCTTAATTTTATCCTTTTATTATGCGATTGCCACTAATGGCCACCATTCAAATCAAATGTCTTTCCTCTTCCTTCCTTCTTCATATGACTTTCTGTCCCATTATAACCAGACAAACCGTCCAGTTACACACTTTCCCACTTATCCCCGTTGATGTTAACTAACAGCATGGAGTCCACCTGCTTCTCCAGCGTCCACGCCTCGGTCCTCCACGGCCTCTCGGCCCCGGGGCGGTGTTCGGGGTGAGCTGGCTCAGGCCTCGGCGGCTAATCACCCCTTCCCAAGACACTGCTCATCAAAGCGCCCCGTACAACAGATCAATCTTCTCCTGACAGTTCATTTAGACTGAATTAATTTGGAATTAGAGGCCATTACGGCAATTGGCAGCCGCTGATATTCCCCGAGCGCAGGCTGAAATCCCCTCTCACACACAGAGAGGCCTTTTGAATCGACTAGATAAGGACCTTTTTTTTCTCCTAAGCACTTAGAAGTTAAGGCTGAGCAAAGAATTTAATTTTCAATTTAAGCAAGTCATCATTGTTTCAGATGGACTGTGAACACAGAACACACACACAGAGGGGTTTTTTTTGTTGTACGCCGTTTTATCGCTGATCGCAAATGTGCATGTGAAATGCAGACAGAAGCTGCCAAAATTATTAGAATATGAATATCATATTTTTAAATGATATACACAACATTAAATAAAATTCTTTTTTCCCCTGTGGTGTATTTAATACATTTACGTTTTTTGCCATTGTTTTTTTCTTTTTTTGAAATTGTTACTCAAAAATATGTAAATATACCAATTTTATGCCAATTGAATCGAAAATCCCACAAGTTTTTAATGTTACATTAAGTCAAAAAAAAAAAGAAAAAAAAAAGTCTTGCTTTTATGTGTTGCATTTTAATTTGCATTAATGAGAGCAAAATGTAAGCAAATTGAAAATAAAATGTGACTGGGATATAAAATTTGATTAATATGTTGTTTCTTATAAAGCTGAAAGATTTGGGACTTTGTGCTTTTCTGACTGTTTGCTCATGTGTAAAGTAGTAAAATCTAATTTTAAATAAAATTTCACATTACAAATCATCAGTGAGCTCAGAGAACATGTTTAATCAAAAGTCCATGGTTGCATCCTGAGTGTTTGGAAGGGAATAATCACATAAAAATGCAGGTGTAAATGCAATAAAGTCTTCAACGAGATGCATTTAGCCACCTGAACGAGCGTAAACACATCTGTTTAATCAAGAAACGTCTAAAAACTAATATTCCTCCAAATTAATGACGCCATGATGCACAGAAAAAAACCAAAGCAAGAAGACGTTTCTTCTTTCCCAATGTCCAATGTTCTTGTTAATAACTTTAGGATGCATCATACACATGTAATGGTTAGGATTAATTTTGTAATCTTTAGCTAAATTTTACATTTCTTTCTGCGCAGTAAAAAAAAAAGAATGTCAGCTAGCTTCCTATTCACTATACATGCTCCCTACATAGAGTATATCCTAATGTAGTGCACTAAAAGCCCAGTAGAACGCTCATAGTACTGTATCTTTGTGCCGAATTTTCGAACTCAACATCTCCATTCAAAAAAACCAAAACAAAAAAACCCCCACAGGATTAAATTATTGGCACCCCATGATCCTACTGGTCAAGCTCCACCATTGCCACTGGTCAACAACTCTGTGTGCGATGTTCATGGGTTTGTCACACACATTAGCTTTTAATATAAAATAAAGATATAAGCTGTGAGATAAGAACCAGACACAAGTACTCAAGAATCAGTGTAGTAAGAGTACTGTACTGTACCATGACATTTGGTAGAAAAGCACTAACAGATTATTAACATCTAGGCCTACAGACCTTTTTTCTGAAGGTGCAAGATCGCACCATGTTTGCCTTATCTTCAGATCTGCCACATGATGAAATATCAAATATAAATATTAAGTGAGTGAAAATATGAGAGGTTCAGGAATAAACTGACGGTATCCAAACAGGACGGAGAGAGTCTCCAGGCTGTTCTGCGGAGGTAAATATTAACCCTGACACCATGCTGTGAAATCCCTCCCTCACTCCCTCACTCGCAGACTGGAAGAGAGGACAAACGTAGAGGAGAGTCGAGTAAAGAAAAAAAAACCTTCCCTCCTCTGCTCAGCATGACATGCCGGATGACATGCTCCCTCAACACCTCCCGACAATCCTCAAAGAGCAGCGCAGCGAGCCTCTGGTCCTGACAGCTCGCCCTTTTACACCAACACTACACACAATCACACGTCCACGAAAATTCTTCTAAAGCGACTTAACAGACTGCAGAGTTTCCAACCGACACCTGACCCCATTTTAACCTCAACGTGGACCTGAAGCAAGGAGTCGAACTCCAAGTGTCGTGTTTAAAAGAAAAAAAACGAAAGAAAAAAGGCAGAGTTACTGTTACCACTGCGAAGTTAATGATTAATTTACATAAATTTAATACATTTAAAAAATTTTTTTTATTACATTCATTCCATAATGTAGTGTTTTCATTTAATGTTGAGGAACGTCCATGAAACAAGTCCTAACTAATGTTATAGCAGCTATAAACAGCCGTACCTTCAGCAGCCTTCTCTCTTGAAGCCAAAAAAAAAAACACATCAAAAAACATCCAATGACAAGAAACTTTACTTAAGTAAATAAATATCCAATTACAGGAAATCTTACTATAACATTTATTTTATTTTTTTTTAAAGAACAGCGTATAGCGTAAAGCGTAAAGTGTGTATACATGGATCAGTTGCCGTATATGCCCCCGTAAATAAGCTGTTACCATAGAAACGATAATGCAACAAGGGGCATACATGCAGGAAGAGACTAGCAATGATGTGGCCACCAGAGACCTCCAAGACGTTTAATCTGAAGGTGCAAGATTGCACCATGTTTGCAAATCATCAGCCTTAGCTTCAGATCTGCCAAATGATGAAATATCAAATATATATATAAAGAGGGTGAAAATATAAAATTTGGCGACCTGTAGTGATGACAGGCGAAAGAACCACTGGTGAGGTGAAGTGGGCGGGGACAGAGTTAAACTAATCTCAACTTTCAGGTGAGAAGTTGATGGCAACTACTAATGGCAGTAAAGTAGCATCCACTGACTGACCGATGACTCCAACACAGACGTCCCATAACGTTTACCACATGAAGACAACCTCCACGACTTCCTACATGGTTCCCACCACTTCAGCCACGCTGAAATGGAAGAGCAGCTTATCATTGTGGTCTCCAACAACCCGACTGATCAGATTTATTATAGATGGAATGCAGTAAGTTAGTTTCTTGCAGCAAGGCAAGTGATTTAGCCAGCCATTATCGCTTTACATGTGCACAGCCCTATAGACTGAACACTGTTACAGAAAATTTATCAGCACCTACTGACCAATCAGAAGCCAGAACTGAGCAGTGTTGTGGTATAGTGCATAATAATAATAATAATAATAATAATGACATTAGTACACATTTATAGCTACTACATAAGGAAAAATAAGTTGTGCAGAAAATAAGAAAGTATCCTGAACTTTTTCTATATGAGCAAGACGATCCAAATCAAATTAGGTGTTCACACACCCACACACACACACTACATTCTTGACCATAATGATTACTAAATGAGACGTGAACATGTCAGCTTCTTTCATGCTTTAATCTCTCGCATATATTATACAGCATGCCATTCTACTTACTATAATAATCAGACCTCAGAGGAATGTTTCAAAGGTTTGTGAAATCTTCTAAGATTTCCACCGAGTCCTTTAATGTTTTGTGGTTCAATGGTGAGGATGTTCTTTGCGCTGTTTTAGTGTCTGTATGACAGACTATGAGCGCCAGTGAGAAAAAATAGAAGGTGTGAGAAAGTGAAGTTCATTTCAGGTATTTAAAGCGTAGGCGTCAAATCTCAGCACGGTCACGATAATAGAGCGGACACACATTACTTCAGTTCAGAGCTGAAAGGATGTATATGAGGAATTTACAGCGGCGGCGGCGGCGGCAGAGGACAGGACATGACCATGATGCTGCTTTTCATCCAAAAGCCTTTTTTTTCTCAAAAGCACAAAACATTTTCCATTCAGTTTTTCCTGATCTGCTTTGCTTCTCCTCTTAACTCTTTCCGTCATAAACAAGCCACTGTTCTCTTTTAAGTACATATTTATAATGTTTTATTCATATATTCCTTCTCTTTTTCTGTTTGTCTAGAATGCATTTTATTTTATTATATTAGATTTTATGATGTAAAGTACTTTGAGCCATTTGGCTTGAAAAGCGCTATACAAACAAAACTTATTATTATTATTATTATGACTATAGTTCCTCAGCTTACAGCGTATAAACGAAAAAATCCGTCTCTGTCTGACTTCTCACTCTTGTCTCCATCTTTTCTCCTCTACATGTTGACTTTGACAGTTTGTTGACTGAGCTTTTTTTTTTTTAACTCCCCGGGACACTTTAAAGGAGAACTTCGAGAACCCGATCTGGAGTTCAACACCCTTCAGGAGCAGAGCTGGATTAATCGGTGGGCTCCATACTGGATGTTGCTCATATACTTGCAGTACATGAAAAATAAACATTCTACACAACAGTTACCTGCATGATGTACTTCTCTGGTGAAAATTTCCAGAGCTCACTTTGTCATCTGCTGCATCCCATCATGCAATGCGGTGATTTCCAGCTTCCCAATATTTTCAAAAACACAGACAGCAGAAGCGGTTTTGACTCCAGCTCTGAATATAAATGTAAAATAAATAATAGATTGCATATTTTGGTGTATTTTCATATGTTTTTTTTAAGAACAAATAGCCCAACTGCTAGCTAACTAGCTCGCTAATGTAACTGAAAAGCATGCTTGCTAGTTAAGAGTTAAGTTGCTAGTTAAGAGGATGCTAGCTAGCTTTTTCTAGCAGCAGTATTCTGATTTACTGCCACCAGCCCCCTGTGTGACATAGATATGACATACAATTTCATTCACCCATTCATTACAGAAGTACTAGTCTAGTACACTACATGGAATGTTTAAGATCTGTGATATGGATCAGTTCCTGTTCTCACTTACTCTATAGCAGCTATAACGTTCCCTCACCAGCCTCTATTTTTTCCTCTCTGTTTAGGACAAAAAAATGTCATGTCATGTTGGCAAGAAACCCCACTGTAAACTCCTCCGTCCTGAAGATATCATAAACTTAAAGTTACAGCTTATCTTTGGACTGTTACAGAGCGCTGACACTGGAGACTCCTTCCATAAATGTTAAATCAGCTTATTTCCTTAAAGAAAGCTTCATCAGAACACTTGGACACATTTAATTCTATCCATTTTTGGTGAACGAGAACATACGGTTTTTGTAGCTGCACTGTTGTCAGAGAAAATTAAGCAACACCTTCTGACCAACCAGAATACAGAATGCAATATCAGTGTAGCATAAAATCAATCATTAAAATAATGGACTGCAGTTTCATTTTAAGGTTTGCTTAGCAAGATACTCAGACAAGAAACAAAGATCAAAGCTTTTACTGTTTTGCTCTTTCCTCTCAGAGCCTGCTAGACGCACAGGTGAAAGCAGGATTTAAGCATCATCATTAACACTCAGATTTATGGGTATTTGTGAGGATTATTACAGCTACAAGCCGAGCAAACGGCGAGCTGAGCGCCTCCTGTTTGTCCTGAGGGAGTCACCGCATGACTCGACTTCTCTGCGGGCGGTAAAGCAGTTTCTATGCCACAGCCACGGGAAGCTAATGGCGTTTAGTTCCAAATGAGCTCAAATCAAAGCAGCACATTTAAACAGGAGTCTAATGTTAAAATAAGAAATAGCAGCCAATGGATCATTTGGCTAATAATGCTATTAATGTTAAGGCCTTTGAATAAAGAGTTTTCACACTTGGCCTGAATACTCGAGCTGCACGCAGGATGGATTCCATGCTCGTTCGGGTGCGCAGCTCATCTCAGGTCTTACAAAACATGGACTGATTTTGCAATTCTATTAGTAACCTTTGTGCACACCGGTTTGGAATATGGTAGGGACAAGGCTCATCTTTTTGTTGTTGTTGTTTTTATCATCATCGTTTGGTACCAACACTCAATAATTGGTTTGGGAGAGGCCGGCGGTGAGAACTGACTGTTCTACGGAGGGAACTGGAGGCATAGTATAAAGAAACGTAGCCAGGAGTCATGAATCGCAGACAAACTTGAAAATATCACCGCTGGACTTCTTCACCACCATGCTGATCCCAAGAATTAGTCTGCAGCAGGGAAGTCATGTCGTATACATTCAGCATTACACCCGGTTTCCATGCTTCCTGAATGGATACAAGGTGTTGTATAATTGTAAACCTAATATCCATTTGAATCCTACGCTGTTGGAATACGACAGGACCACAGAGAGCACTCAGCTCTCGGAGGGAAAGGGTGGAAACCGGGGCCGGCCCGCATTACATAAATATCAATTAAAGAGAGGAACGGAGGCTAATCTGCCCCCTGAGAGGAGCGAAGGGAACAACTGGGGTGGGAAAAGGGAGGGAACTGAGGAGGAGAGGGGAAGGCCGTTGGGAGGACGAGGGGCGGGGACGACGTGTCATTTAAAACAATCAGCTGCCTCTTTTTATTTGTAAGGCCCTTCACAGTAGTGACTGATTTGACTACGGCTTTACAAGCCTAAACTCAATTATTACGGCTCTCACAGAAGTCACCTGACTGCAGAAAATAAATGAAACATTTAATCACGGCCTGGAAAACCAGTATAATCAATGTAGAAGAATTAACATTCAATTCTGACCCGGATTTTGGGGTGATGAAGTCTAGAATCGTTAGTGTCAAATGTGTTATTGACTGACTGACACGCACTTATCATAAACCATAAACCCCCAAACGTGTGGAGCGATGGGGGTGAAGAAGGAGGGGGAAATGGTATTGCAGTGATTTTTTTTTTTTTTTTGGAAATGGGAAGGATTTAGCCTCACTGCTGCTCTCCTCTTTCATGTCTAACGGGACGACTGGTTAATAAAGCAGCCGGTTAAGAGGATTGTGATCAGCATAGGGCTGCGCCTGATAGCGGCCCAGGGAAGGTTGGTGACGATCGGTGCAATAGGCTTGGCGTGAACATTCATGGCTTGAGGGATTTGCCCCGGACGGTGCCATCCCATCCTGGATCACCCTAATGAAGGCCAATTGGATAGGGACCGGGCTGATATCGAGGTGCTACCAAGCGCCAATGGTGCAAACGCCTCGTCTATAGGGTGAAAGTAAATCCAGGGTGGTGATAATCCACAGCTCTGGGTGGGTGAGATTGCAGAATCCCAGCACTGGTTGGGATTAAAGAGGAGGTGCAATACGTGGTTTACGGGACAAACTAAAAAAAGACAGATTGAAGGTCCTTACACGTGAAATTGGTCAGAGATTTGAGGACATTAGTGTCTCCAGCATGCTTCCAGACTCCTCAGAGGTCCATTTGTGGTTCAAATATTATGAGTCATAAGCTGATGCTAATCAATTACAGCACCATCTACCATCTTATAATTTTCAGTTATGGAAATTATCGATTTATCAGGGACGTCCAGGAGCTAAAATGCATTCATGATGTCCATCCAAGACTTTCCAAAAGGTTTAATGGAGATACTTCGGGTTTATCTTCTTCTTTTACGAGACTTTCCTCATTGGATCCTTGTCAAGCTCTTGAGGAGACCCTATTATCCAAGATCTCAGGGTCACATGGTGTGGTCTCGCATCTTTCCTCCCCTGCTTGCTGTCCCATTCCAGTGGTATTACTCTTCAGCCATATTTTAACTATACTGCACTTTATTGTTTCTGGAACACACTGTCTAAACACAATGACTGCGAGTTTGTGTCCTGCTGTCCAAGAACAAGCAAAAACTTTTCATTTTCATCCTCTCAAAGTTATCAAGGATGCAGGATCTTTCCAGCTCTCAACCATAATACTCCCATGCCATCCCATGTGTTGGTTAGTATAGTATCTGTGGACCACATGCAAAGTGAGAGGCAAAAGCCTGAAGAACGTAATGGAAATATGTATATTAGTGGTGAAACAAACTAACAAAAAAAAGCAGCAAAGCATACGTCTTCCTTTGAAGTTGAAAGATTTGACTGTTCTTTTGGTGCTGATAAAGACTTCTGTGATTTGTCAGCCGGTTTGATGGCTGAACCGCTGCTTTCTCCATTACTTTATCTCTTGGGCCTCAAGCTATTTTACCTGTCTACATTTTTTTTCTGCTA
This sequence comes from Notoglanidium macrostoma, assembly GCA_030068235.1. Taxonomy (NCBI): domain Eukaryota; kingdom Metazoa; phylum Chordata; class Actinopteri; order Siluriformes; family Auchenoglanididae; genus Notoglanidium; species Notoglanidium macrostoma. The sequence continues at coordinate 15,966,734 of JAQQZR010000018.1, forward strand.
CTCTAAGCTCAAATTCCCCTTTCATCGATCGCCGCGTCTGTATCCCCCTGTCCGACTCACTAATTCTCCCTTTTGCCTCTTTCATCCGGATCGAGGTGGTACGATGAGACGGCAAAAAAATAAAGGTGGAAAGAAAGAAAAAAATCAATAACAGAGCCAAGTGCGAGAGGTCAGAGTTCAACGGGGTCCTTGACTAATGGGAGGAGTGGCAGGACTCTGGAGCTCAGGGGCCGAGGGTGTGATTTGGGGGGGGCTGATGATGGAGATTATGTTCGCAGCCATCGATCCGGTCAGTGTGCGCTAGTGAAGGGTTATCAGAGAGGGGCTCGAGGCGGGGTTATCAGATCAGCAGGAACAGGAACAGGCTTTATCTGGCTTGGGGCCAACGAGTGTCAACGCATCAGAGAGAGGGGAAACGACAGTGTCAGGAATAATGCTATAATGCTAGAACATTACGGGGTAATGATCATGAAGGTTAACGAAGGCTAATGGGTGAAAAAACCATGCATCTTTCATTGCAAATGAAGACTGGTCATGAGAAAATGCTAACAAGGAGCTAACATGAGCAAACAGGAGCTAATAGAAGTTTAACAACACTGCTGATCAACCTGAGCAACATGACAATGAGGCAGCTGAGCTGAACCATAAGACGAGACCTAGCACAGGGAATTAATCTCTTAATGTGAGGCACAAATGAGAAAAAGTGATTTTTCTTTTACTCATTATTTATAGACACCACAAGCCAATACAGAAAAAAATTACGTGCCAATATTTGTTATGTACGCAGTAGGAGAATTACTGTGGACAAATTGGTCAGGTGGTGTTGATAAATTTTCTAGAACAGCAGCTCTGAGTGTAGTGCGGCTGTAAATCACGGGTTTACATTAATGCGCTTCTAATATGTTCTAGTATGTTATTTCTATCCATATCAATACAAGATGCAAGAATTTTCCAAAAGAAATGATCTGTAATATCCAAAATCTTCATCCAAAGATGATCAATCTAATCATTATTTAATAATTTAAATAAACTTTTTATTTTGTTATGCTTACGTCCACGACATCATCTTTGGACTATTAATAATATGAAATATTTTTTTCTATGTTAATTTTCATGGGTATATTTTCCATTTATTTCTTTTTCTTTTACTTTTATTTGGACTGTAAGCAAACATAAATAAAACTGCTACTACCACCACCACTCATAATAATAATAATAATAATAATAATAATAATAATAATAATAATAAAAGTCTGTTAAACTTAACTAAAATGAATCAATTATTTAATCATTTACACATTTCTCTCCTTTTCCCAGGTCAACTACAAATATGATTTTTCTTTTTTCTAAATAATTATTCATGAGGTTTTATTTGTAATATTTTTTTTTCCCACTTCCAATTAGACTATAAAGAACATAAAGGAATGATCACTCTTATACTAAGAAGTACATATCACATTTCACTACTACTACTACTACTACTATTAATAATAATTAGTCTGTTCTTTACTGCGTGATAACATTTGTTCACATTCTGGCACTCTCAGGACCAAACTCTCTCTGAATGTACAATTTCAGATCTGTAATCGTTCACTGTAATCTCTAACGTGCTGTTTAATCACTCAGCTTTTCTTGGTATCAGCTCATTTTCCTCTCAATGGACTAAAGATGAGAGAGAGAGAGAGAGAGAGAGAGAGAGAGCGAGAGAGAGAGAGTCAGGGAGGAGGGAGAGCATGAAAAGCAAATTAACTGCCATTTGAATGACTGACATCTTCATGATACGGGTAATTATCACCGCTGATGTTCTCAAATGAGTTGAGAAGGCCTGTTCACCGTCTGCCTCCTGAGGGATGTGGGGTTACACAAAGATGATGTAATTCATGCCGGCTGCCAGCCTATGAGTGCACACACACACTCATACACAGACACAGACACAGACACAGACAGGTGGGCAATATAACGCAAAGACATTTCAGTGAGGCATGAGATGTGTAAAATCTCCTAGTGTTACACTTTAAACTAAAAACATGTTATTAGTATTTATATAAAACAAAATAACATATATACATACATACATACTTACACACACACACACATATACACACATACATACAATATATATGTATATGAAAAAATGCAAAGTTAAAGATTAATTACAAAATCAACTTGGCTGCTTCCAGACCACTTGTAATTATTTTTAAAAAATAATAAAAATATAAAATATATACATCACGATATCCACAATTCCTCATAAGAGTGTATTGTGGTATAATTTAAACCACTATATGATATTATATTGTCACATCACCCAGCCCTACACACACACTTTTCCTTTGTAGTGTCTCAGTAGTGTTTGCAGGATGACGATATTGTTAGCATTTCCGAGTGAAAAGCTGCTGTTCTTCTTCTACACACAAATACTCAAATATTAAACAAGTGTGTGTGTCTGTGTGTGTATCTGAGAGAGAGAGAGAGAGACGAGATGAGACAGAACGACAGCAAGAAAGTGAAAGACGAGTTCTGGGGCGGACGGCCAGAAATCCATTTGCAATTTAGATGGAAATTTAATGACCCCACGGTGACAGTGAATTAGGATGCTGATCAATTGATCATGTCAAGGACAAATAGGTAAACAAACATATGCATTAATTCTGACCGTTCGCCTGCTCCTCTGCCTCCTGACTGCCAAGACGGCGATCACACATCACCCGACCATGATGAGGCGAGGAGAGAGAGAGAGAGAGAGAGAGAGAGAGAGAGAGAGAGAGAGAGAAAGAGAGAGAGGGGAGGAGGAGGAAACAAAGAGCTAATGAGATACAAGAAAAACAAACAAAAAGAAAATGAACAGTTACAGTTGCACTGTCATTTCAGTAAATTAAAAAGGTATTAAAGTAGCATTAAACTATCAATAAAATGATGTGTAGAAATAAAAAATATCAGCATTCGACATAAACACAAAGTACAGTTGAAAGTTGAAAAACAGATCGAGTGAAAGTCTTAAAAAAATAAGTAAATTGCAATAAATCTAAAAATCTCTAAACAAAATATGAAAATTATATCAAATTAAATTAAATAAATAATGGACAATGGAACATTTACAGTGAGATCAGTTAAAAATATTAAACTGTAAAATAAAATCCTTAAAAATTAACGTTAAAGAATAAGTAAATAAACACTAAACTTCAGCTGTCTACAACAAACAGAAGTGAAAAATGAAGTTTTAAAATAAAAAAACCCAAAAATAACATTCGATCGATAAAAAGTAAATTAAAAGTGCAAAACCAAAACTAAAAATAAAGCTCTGTACAACAAAAATATAGGAAAATTAAAAAAAAAAAAAAACAATAAATATTTTTATAAAAATAAAAATCTGTTACACTAAGGCCAAAAAAGAGTTAATTGAATATTTTTTAAAAAGTCAAAGAAAACAGACTGCATAGATAGATAGATAGATAGATAGATAGATAGATAGATAGATAGATAGATAGATAGATAGATAGATAGATAGATAGATGACTGACTGACTGACTTTATTCTCTCCTTGTCTCCCACTGAGACAGTCCAACCCTCCTCTTTACACGGATAGTTAAGCTCAGCAAGACTCCTTTCATCAACATGAGCTGAGGAGATGAAGAGAGACAAACAAGAAAGAGACAGACAGGGAGACAGACAGGTGGGGAAAGAGAGACAGACACACAGTGAGACAGCAACAGACAGCCTCTTTCAATCTGGACACCTGATCTAGATCTCACAAGAGCTCCACCTTTGTTTTAGGTTTCATTTCATCTGATAAAGTGCATCATTTCATAAATGCTCCTGTTTCATCTACTTTGTTTTGTCCAAAATATTTTATTCATGGGTGATTCCATGGCCAAATCACGTCCATAATGTTTTATAGGATAAGTTTAAGCTACACAAACAATATTGATGCAACAATATGGAGCAAAGCTTATTTTTTTTGGAGCAAAGCTCATTTACATCAGTGTACAGTGTGATGAACAAATCGTGCCCCCAATGAGTCCAAATGTCACATCCAGATCACTGAAACTGCCCTCTTACTTAAAAAGGTTGTTCAGTGGATTAAAACATTTCTACTTTTATAGGATGTACATTTGAGTAGTTATGATTTTTTAGCAGTTAATAATTGTGATTAACTAGCTAATTTAGCTTAACCAGAGATGACTCCTGTTGAGTCAGAGCACATTTCCACATATGCATGGGCTCAGAATCTGAGGATTGATCTCTGTGTTCCTGCTAAGTTCCTAGATAGAGTTACCACAGGAGGTTACTGTCCGCTAGCCAGAGTTACCACAGGAGGATACTGTCCGCTAGATAGAGTTACCACAGGAGGATACTGTCCGCTAGATAGAGTTACCACAGGAGGATACTGTCCGCTAGATAGAGTTACCAC
>JAQQZR010000018.1:15971334-15976334 GCA_030068235.1 Notoglanidium macrostoma
AGTTACGACAGGAGGTTAGTGCTAGCTATCTAAATTTACCACAGAAGGTTAGTGCTAAGTAACTAAAAAGTTACCACATATGATTACTGTTAACCAAAATTACCACAGAAAGCTCTTGCCATCAAATGACAGTTATCACAGAAAGTCACCAAAGGAGGTTCTGACAGCTAAAATTACCACAGGAGATTACTAATAAGTTACCACAGGAGGTTCTTGTTAACTAGCTTAAGTTACCACAGGAGGTTACAGATAAGCAGCTAAATTTACCACACATGATTATTGTTAACTAAACCTGCCACATAAAGTTATTACCACACAGATACAGTTAACACAGGGGGTTAACTGAAGTGATCACAGGATATTGCTAGCAGAGTCAAGTTACCACAGCATGCACTTGTATTTTTACATGATGTTTTTTTTTATTTATTTATTTACTTTTTTTATAAATCATACTTCCATGCACCATTTAGCAAAAATAAAATAAAACTTACATTTGGAAGTCATCTTGTCCATCATCCATGACTGCTGACTTGTCACAGTGCATTTTGTTTCTTTGCAGTTTTCACTGCCAGCCAGTTAGGTTTCATTAGCTACTTACACTAATTGCAGTCTTACTTCCTGTTTTTATTACTCATGTGACACAGCTCAACCAATGGGATTACAGCAGGTACCATCAGTTCAGTAATCAATTCAAAGTTATTCTGGACATCAATGATTGCTTAAAAATATGTAGAAATTGTACCTGTTAGCAAACATGCTAACATCTTTGAAATGTTATAAATGTCGTCAATCAGGTAATTTTTTTACATTTGAACAATTATGCACATTTTAATTTTAACTGCTTTTTTGTTGTTTGTCTTTGAGCTGCATTTCTGAAAAATAAAATCTGCTGTATAGATAAATGTATTATTATTTTCCCATGAGTGAAGAGCGCAGAAGGAGGGCAGATTTTAGTCTTAAAGTCCAATGACTGATCACCGCTGCTTAGTAACTATTGGTTTCAGTGACACACCAGCAGCATCTGTTACAGTTACAATCTATAACCCATCCATCAAACGCAAGCGTACTTGTCTACTATAAACAGGAAGCTCGTTTACATGTCAAAACCAACTGATACGTCGCAGGAATGATCTTGCTGAGAGGCTGAGAGGCTCGTACAGCTGTCGCAGATGAACCGCAAGTGCAGATCACGATGGAGGAACAATTAAACTTTGAAATAAACACCTTAATTTCACCCCTTATATCCATTGATCATCCCTCCTCAAGCCATTTAGCCTCTCCGATATCACATCTCTGTGTGCCTAAACATTGCCCCATTTAACCGACGATGCTAATTACTGTTAATGGGAAAGAGATAAAGGGCCTCGGATGCATGATTCCCTCTGACAGACTCTCAAAACATCTTGATTACTGTTAAATAGCTCTGGCTGGGAGTCAATAGGTCTCAGAGGAAAGAATGGTTACCGTTTTAATAGAAGGCTAAATACAATTAGACAATGAAATTAGCTAATTTATAGACTTCAGATACTATCAACAATGCAGAGGTTTTGCTTTCTAAGTGATGCCTTACTAGCGCATGAATCTTTTCACGATATAATGTATTCATATTCTCCAAATAATCCACAATGTAAAAACATTCTCCATCATGCCAAGAGAGAATGTTTTTCTTAAACACATTAAGGGACAATTTTCACAAATGTTAATAATCTACGCTATTAATTCTAGCTATCTGGCTAAATATGCTAACTGGAAAGGATAAGTGAAAGAAAATCCTCACACTTGCTTGTAAGCTTGCTAGGATGTTCACAACCTTTCCTGTTGACTCTTACATCTTAATACTTTAACTTGTCTTAATATATTAACTGCTAATGCTAGCTAGCTAAGGTGACCTAAGCAAAAAGGATTTCTGTGATTTTTAAATGCACAGTGACACAATTTCTTGGAGTATTTTAAAGTTATATTTATAAATGCTCACTGCCAGTGCTAGCTAGCTGGCTAACCTACGCTAGGTCTTCTCCGTAATGGTAGCTAGCTAATTTCTCAAAGGGTTTCGAGGACATTTTGATAAATATTCAGAAAGTTAGCTGTGTATGAGAGGATTCTAGAAGTTCTTACACTGCTAATGCTAACTTAGCAGGATTTATGAGAAATTTAAGGCCTTAAACATGCCTATGAATTTGCAATCTGAAGGATATAGTTATTAGAAATGACTCGTGTTTGAGAAGAGACTTTGACTGGGTTTTTAAAGCAGAAATAACTCATAGGAAACCCTTTTTCCCCTCAGAGTATACCCTCTTGACACTCATGACCCTGGTGTTATAATGCTATTAGACAGTGACAGGCTGCTGTAAGCAACTGGTTTTTGCAATGCTGAGAGCTTTCTGAAAACAGACTTTTGTTAAACAAGGAGTTTAAACCAGATTAAAGCTCACCAATCACACAATCCGTCATGTTTATGCCTATAATTCTGGCAGAAGAAGAGGATTTATCGTTATCGTAGGAGGCTGAGCATCAGGCAGTCACACTGCAACAACATTTTACAGTGAGGACAGGTAATCCTGTGGAGGTGCTTCAGAAAATCACGGGGGATGAAAACAGCTTGCGGATTCAAACCGAGGCTTTTCTAAGTGGCGCTAATACTTGAAGCCACCTCGGCATTTCTGAAGGATTGAGAGGGATTGGCTTAGGTGACTCTCTAATGAGTCTGTTGTTCTTTTGTTTGTGCTGTTAAGGGGAATTAGCCGTATTAAGGTGCGGGAGGCAAACTTAAAGGCCTAGACAGGGTTCCATTGTGTGCAATTATACCTGAGCCACGGTTTAAAACAATCATTAGAAACGGTATAAAAAATTCACACAGTGATAATCACCTAACTCAAAATTGTTGTTGTTATTTTGATATATGGCATTATATAAAAGAACACTGCATCTTCTTAAATCAACCTAACTCATGTTGTGTGGTCCTATTAAATTCTTGATTCTGATTGGTGTTGATTAATGTTCTATAACAGCAGCTCTGACAGAAGCACGGGTTTATATTAATGTGCTCGTTCTACTACGTTATCGTTTCTATAGTAACAGCTCATTCACAGATGGATGCGCTATATAAACAGATTAAAATATCAGTGATGTGGTGATGTTTTCTGTAAGAACATGTTTATGGAAGGAGTCTCCAGTACCAGCGCTTCGTAATGGTCACAAGAAAGGACAACGGAGTTTACTTTGTGTTTTTTTTTTCTCTTATTAACTACAGTAGAGAGGCTGTTGAGGGAACGACAGTTTATAGCTGCTATAGTGATAGTGAGAACAGGAAAGAAGTTGTTTAAACAGATAAAGAGTGTCATTTTTTTGATGAATAAATGTTGACATGGTATAAGAAGAATAAAACACTTCAGGTTAGGCTGTTATTAAAAAATAATGAAAACATGCTGTGTTTTATTCTTAACTTGTCACCACAGATGCACTTTTAAGACCGCTTTACCAAAAGAGTCTGAGTGTGAAATGAACCTGATGAAAAGATTGATATTTATGCAGTGCTCTTACACTAACCGTCATCAAAGAAATCTGTGAAACCCAGGCTCAAAACAGGAACTCATTCTCCTCTAGTGGACAGCAGATCCAAATGTACAAATCCATCACAATCCTCAAATATTTAGATGCTTCAAAACATACTATAGGTATTACTGTATTAAACGTATTCCATTTATTCTCATACTGAACCACTGTTACTAATCATATGAAAGCGCCACTTTTAATTGGTTAAACCACTCTAATGTGTTTGCAGTGTTAGAAAATAAAATAAAAGCTCTCGGATCAGAAAGCTCCGACCTTCCTTTCTGTCCTAATCCTTCAGCTGTAAATGTATGAATAGCAGAAACTCGCCCTGGGCAGAAATCAGAAATCAATCTCCAATAAGTCAGTAGCAGCGCCGCAGTGCTTCCTGTTTAATGCAGAAAACCACTCGATAGGCAGCCGGGCCACTTAAAGGAGTAAAGAGTCTCTTTACCCAGTTAATTACCCAATTACAGCTAATAGACCCCCCTCGTACACGCAAACACAAACACACACACACACACACACACACACACACACACACACACACACACACACACGCACACCATTCAGATCATATAAACTCTGTTCTGTTCTTCTTTAACAATTACGTTATTAATGTCTGAGTTATTTTCCTTGAGTCACAAATATGGATTAATTATGATTCATTTATTAAATTAAATATTATTATATTATTAATAAACATTTATAGCATGTTAAAGTGCTTTGCTATCTGGGTCTCTGTGGGTCATATTAGTTCCTACTTTGAAACATCAGAAACAGAAAAAAATAATAATAAATTAAAGAATAAAACTAGATAACTCCTCTTTTATTATTGGCAGCAAATTAATTTGTTACAGGAAGTTGGCTCAAGATAATATACAAAATAATATGCAAATGATTATAGATTTGACTACACAGAACTGTACAGATGTACAGCTATAACCTAATGATTACCGTGCGAGTAGGAAGAGTTTATAATTATTTTAACAAGCATTTTGAGAGGTTTTTTAACATGAACATTAAAGTTTAAAGTTTTATACATGTGTTAGATGTATGTTAGATCTAAATATATAAGATCTTTCATTTATGGTGCTTATCAGATGTGTTCGATGTGCCTGGATGAACATCTCTAGATGTATAGATAAAAAAAGTTTTTTTTTTTTTGTTTTTTTTAAATCCTTTTCATGCTTGATTCTTCAGTTCACAATTTTGAGTTTTTGTCAATATCAGAGAGGTAAAAGCTTGTCAGAAGCAGTTAGCGAAATCTGCTTCTTACCTCACAACCCGAGTGTGTGAGATTTGGTTTCTTAGCCCCTCTTGGCTCTTTTTTTTCTTCCTCCTTTTCTTTTTTATTTTCGAAGCGAAGGTGGATTAAGGCAGAGGGACTTTTGTTTAGATAAAGCGAGGGATTAGGTGGAGATTTGCCCCCATAAAGTTGTGGGCTTGAT
>JAQQZR010000018.1:15978834-15982595 GCA_030068235.1 Notoglanidium macrostoma
CACATTCGTGCACACACACACACACACACCCACGCCTATATATGCATATATACACACATACCTATAATTATACTGCACTATTTGTGCGACGCATCATTTACAACCATTTAAACAACATTTAAAGTAAAGTTTTAGATTTCTCCTGCTCATTCTCCTGGATTTAAATAAATAATAAATCGCTCCAGATGAGACCCAAAACACTAAGAGGAGAAATCTGGAACTCTCAGGATTTTCATTCCTCTTTTCTCCGACACATTATGCGGCTTTACGTTTTTTCCTGCCCTTAATTCCGACCTAAACGCTTTTGCTCCGGGAGAAGAAATCTTTTCTTTAAAAAAAAACCCTTCAAGAAGAGAAGGGCATTATTGTTTTAATCCTCTTACCGGCAGTCAGTTTGAGACAGAGGACTGAAACAGCTCACACATTTTGCAGGCCTACAGAGACTGGAGCGTTTATTAGTGCTGTGGAAAAGTGGAGAGTCCTGCGATGGCATGACAAAGCTGCAGGACAAACACAAGCAGGGCAAGAGCTGATGGTTCTGCTTAGCACCAATTATTCATTAAATTAAAAAAAAGAAAGAAAGAAAAAAACATTTAGGGAGGAAAGGCCGAGGTCCGAGGCGGAGCCCTTGCTTTGAAAATAAATTAATAGGCTAATTAAAAAATACAGGGAGCAAAGTCTGTGAGTTGTTTGCCTTAAAATAAATAATTAAAAACAAACAAACAAACAAACAAATAAATGCATCTATGTATAGTGGGGAGCATTGTCTGAGATGTAGTGAAGAAGAAGAAGATTAGAATATTTAAACTTTCATTCCATGACAATAAATCCTATCACATAGTATAAATATATATATTATTCATAATCCTTAATCTCACCTGCTGGAAAAGTCTAACCAGGTGTATTTTTAAAAGTAGTAAAACTCCACGTGCCTCCTAATCATTTTGAAGAAATCAAGCAGCAAACGCGTTTAAGATAAAGTTGAAATCTGGATTTCTTGTATTTAAAAAAAAAAAAACACACGCATCCAAATCATGATCACTTTAATAATTCTTATAAATTAAAGTTTCCTCTCAATCCAAGCCCTGCCACTGCCAAGCATATTAAAAAATAAACACATGCATGCAAATCTCAATTATTTAAATATTTGTTTGTTTTTTACTAATTAATTTATTTATTCCTTCCTTCTTCATATTGTTGCCTTTTGCTCTCGTTAAGCGCGTGACTGAGAAATTTCAAAACGGTTCTAGCCCATCACACGAGTCCAGGGGAACGCGCAGAGACCTCATCAGTTTGATTGACAGCTGAAAGCACCAATAGAAACCCGAGCTGCTCTCAGCCTGCGCTCTTTAAAATCCCTCCCTGAACCTGGAGCTCATAGATGGCACCACTGCGCTTCAGCAAGAGCAGGAGATTGGAAGAAACACACACACACACACACACACACACACACACACACACACACATACATACATACTGAGACACTGAGACACTTTGGATGGACTGAGACAGCTTGCGGAGGTTGAAGGAAGTCCGGAAGTGGACACAAGCAGAAGAAAATATTAGCAGAGGTTTGACTTCTTGAGGTTCCAGGATACTTTGCGCGTTTTTAATTCCTCGGCTAAGAAGCACACAGAGAGGTAAGCAGCAGCAATGCATCTCTCCAACTTCTGCATTAAATGTTAATAATCTCTAATTATGCAACTGTTTCACTCCTAGACATTGTTTTGACGCGTTAATACGCACGTGCCTATAATAACCTTCTGCGTGGACACTTCACACTTACATTAGGCTCTCTGTTTATTTGGGACAAGCAATCTTCTAAACTGTCTGTAATTCTGTTTAATGAACTGCGTGAAAGTTGGACATCATCTCCATCTCTCTCTCTGTCTCTCTCTCTCTCTCTCTAATCGTGATGCCATCACAAACCGCCTGTGATTAATGAAATCTTGGTATGTGAAACTGGTAGGTTTGTTGAACAGTCTTCGCAGGTTATGATGGTTAAGTTTAAGGTGAAGATTAGGACTGGAGTTAGTGTGTGTGTGTTGATCAGTTCAAAGAATTATGATGCGACTCTTTTTGACATTTTTTTCTTTCATTTTTATTCTATAAATAAAACCCCAAAATACATGAAACCTTTCTCAAAATTCTCAAAGTCATGTCTACGGCTTAAAGTTTGTAATCCTACAACATCTTGTTCAATTTCTAATGAGCATTTCAATGAATTGAAAGTTTTAAGCCAACCAGACCTGACTTTCTTTTTTGGCCTAGATTCATTATCTCACACTCTGAATGGAAGGGAGTGTGTGTGTGTGTGTGTGTGTGTGTGTGTGTGTGTGTGTATGTGTTTACGATTACAATATGGTACATGTTAAATATCGTGATAAATTGTGCAATCAATAACCGGTTGAATGTAAATGTCGAATCATGAGTGCAATTACAGCTTATAGCTGACTAACAGTTTTTTATTTATTCATCAATTTGACAAAATGTTAATTGGACAAAATATATTTAGAAGATAAAGAGTATGAGACAACATGAGACTTTGTCTCTAGAAAAAAGAACTAACAGAACAACCAGATAACTTTAAATAACTTCATAATAAGTTATATTTTCCCTAAGTTTAACTAAATTTATCCAAAATTATATTCGTGATATCCAATAAATTAATATTTTTTTAAACTCCTTTCATTTTAATTCAGGACATGGAATAAGCTTGATTCTTTTTGTCAGGGCACGCTAATTAATCATTTCTATTATATTTGACATAATTCTTTAATAATCCTGGAGTTTTCTCTTCTTGAGTTTAAAGAGCTTATAATAAATAAAGTATAAATTAATGATGCTACATTGTGGTTAAAAGGGGAATCGCTGTGATCTTAATCAAAGCCACGGCTAAATGTTTGCAGTTACTGAACTTCTGGACATTGTGTTCTATAAGCAGCACATGTTTTGGGCTAAATTGTGACTTAATTCAAAGTTTTATTAGAGCATCGGATAATTCGGTTGAAATAGCATGGATCAGTGATGCGCTTTCTAAGAGAGATGGATAGATAGACTATTAAACAAATAAATGCAGACTCCAAAAAAGTAGCGTTATAATAAACTAAAACACACATCTGTTTAAAATGCGTCATCATTCTTGCATCATTCTTCTTACACAAATGAATCAACTTTTAAGCTTAGTGCTGAAATATAGGACTGAATATTAATGATATTGATAATGATATAATCAACGATATAATAATATAATGAATTTCATATTTTTCCAAAATGATGCTGCTTGAAATCCACAAATTAAGACTCTTTGTTTGCTTACTTAAGGAGAAAGTTGTAATATCTTTTGTAACATAAAAACAAATAAAATAAAACATCATTTACAAAAAGCTTATTAAAAAGTTGCCTTAAATCTCTCTCTCTTTCTGTTGTCATCTCTGTTATGAGAACTTTGAACAGCTTGCACTAAAAAAATTATGATTGACAATATAAATATCTGTCAGTGAAAAGACAGAAGAGTCGCTGGAGGCCTTTCAGAAAGCGGACAGTATGTGTATGTGCGTGTGCGTGTGTGTGTGTGTGTGTGTGTTTTCTAATGTTGTCCGATCAAAGGCTGAGACTGTACACGCCAATTTACATAATGATGTTTTAATAATGTAACCGCAGAGTGCTGTTACCCCCCTAGGCATACACACACACACACACACACACACACACACACACACACACACACACCAGACATACTCTCACTTACTCTCTATATA
>JAQQZR010000018.1:15988591-16013323 GCA_030068235.1 Notoglanidium macrostoma
GCAAAAGGCACTTATCCGAAAGCCTGCTTGAGCAACGTTCAATTAATTAAACATCCTTCTTTTCTCTCTCTTCCAAAAACGGCTGCGCATTTCAAGACATTATACTCGAAGCTCGTTACGGCTCTCAGCATCGCAAGCAGCGGCGGAGTCGCACGGCCTTCACGGCGCAGCAGCTCGAGGCTCTGGAGAAGACGTTTCAGAAAACTCACTACCCGGACGTGGTGATGCGTGAACGGCTGGCCATGTGCACCAACCTGCCCGAGGCGCGGGTCCAGGTGAGACGCCGTTCAAACCCACCGTCTTCAACGTTTCAGTACAGCATCCTTGGATGCCAGAAACACACAATAAAAAAAATATCCAAGGTTTCAGAAATGTCACTGTCTGTTTTATCTGAAAGCATTCTTTTTAAAATCAGGTCTGGTTCAAAAACCGGCGTGCGAAGTTTCGTAAGAAGCAGCGCAGCCTGCAGAAGGAGCAGCTCCAGAAGCAGAAGGACACCTCACCTGAAGGAACGTTAGGAGCAAGCGAGAAGAGCGACCCTCCCGCCAGCGTAAACCTGGAGAACCCGCTGCCTCCTTCATCCACGTCCTCTTCCTCCTCCATCGAGGCTGAGAGGCCGTCGGAGCTGAGCGTGGAGCTCAACGTCACCTCGGCGGAGCAGTCAGGGAGCGAGTCGGCCACAGAGGACAACACAACCGACAGGGAAGAAGAGTTAAAGCTTCACCAGGACGACATGAAGGTGGACAAGTCCGGGAGTTTGTCTCCTCCCTGTAAACACCTCAGCCCCAAACCTGGTAAAGACATGCGCAGAGATGATATTTGTCCATGTCTTACTGTAATATCATGTTATAATACAGTAATACAGTTTATATAACACCTGAATACTCTTTACAATAACACTGTAATATTATAGAACAACATTTTGGAATTTTAAGCGTAAATGAAGCTCAGGTGCATCTCATTTGGGATTTGTTTTCGTCAAACATCACTTTTGTGTTAGTCTGTTTTACACGGAATTGTGCAGATGCTGAAGTGACATGGTGGATATTTTTTAATAATGTTTGATTATAGATTGATATTTTGATGCCACAATCTAAGCACAAACTCACAGCCACAAATTGTCGAGTTGTTGATGTTCTGATGGAACAAAATGCGTAATCTGTGGCTATAAGTTTATTATTTGGCTGAAAACATCTACACACGTTGCATAAGACGGATTTAAAACTTTGGCTATCATGGCTATTGGTACCAATACACAGCTGTATATACTGTACGCTAATCACAGTTTAGTGTAAAGATACAGATACAGAAAGAGCGGATTTTGTCATTCAGAGGTGCTAAGATTGCTAACAAGAAATTTTTAACAGGCAGAGAAAAAAACACCTAAGCAAAACCACAACACATCAAGGAAACAGCCAGACAAAATTTCTGCATGAATGCTAATTAATAATTAATGGCTCCTCCACTTTTTTCTAACCAAAAGAGACTACAAGTCCCACCCACTTATTTTCTGAAGCTCACGTCCTTTCCCCTTCAGTTAATCAGCTTTTCCAGCACATTCACCTGAAAAAACAGAAATGTCCAGTTTAAGTGTCTCCCCTTTTGCTGCAGCAAGAATGGGAGAAAGAAAACGTGTAATCACCCCACATTTAGCAGATCGTCCCTGTGTTTTTCCTTCCAGATTCCCCCCTCGCCTCACCAGCGATCACATCTGGGGCTAACGGTGTGACCGGAGGCATCGCTCAGAGTCATTCGTACTCGTCGTCACCGCTGAGCCTCTTCCGTCTACAGGAGCAGTTCCGTCAGCACATGGCCGCTACCAACAGCTTGGTGCACTACCCGTCGTTCGACATGGCCGCCCCGTCCTCCTTGCCCTACCTGGGCATGAACGTGAGCGTCCCGGCGCCGCTGGGTTCGCTGCCCTGCCAGTCGTATTACCAGTCCCTGTCCCAGCACGCGCAGCAGGTGTGGAGCGGCCCTCTGCTGCAGGCCTCCGCCGCGCTGCCCGGCCACAACAGCAAGACAAGCAGCATCGAGAACCTGCGGCTACGTGCCAAGCAACACGCTGCCTCGCTCGGCCTCGACACCATGCCCAACTAAACACTAACTGCGACAACACAGGACACGCTCGGCCGAATGAATCCCTCTAGCTACCACTTGGATCCTCAAAGACACTCAAAGTTTTTTTTCCCTTCCATTGTTAAAGCCTAAGTATTTTTGTATTTAAGTTTTTGTTGTGAGTGAAAAGTAAAAAAATTCTACAGCTTTTTCGATTTGAGAAATGCATTTACCCTCTTTTCTGGACTAGAAGTTGCGCCTTAGTATAAAACACGCTCCTTTAAATAACGTCTGCTACAAACAATAAACTTAACATGTACACACTTAACACACACGTACCGTTTTACAGGACGCTATATGGATGGCATTTTACCTGAACATTTGTTTGTAGTTGTTTTTAGAAATAAGCAGACATCAATATAAGGCTAGTAGCAACATTCTAACACACTGTTTCGCTGTCTGACAAACTGCTTTACAGTCCAGAAAATACAGTAAATGTGATTCATTTTCAGTAGGCTTTATTGAACGTAGTAAGAAAATGAAACCTGTGTGCAGGCTGCAGACATCCAGCAGAAAGTGGATGCTGGACACGCCTACAGTTTTTCCCTTTCTTACACGTTAACGTGATCCGTTAACTGAAGCACTTTTTCCAGAAAAGCTTCGTGCCCTGAATGCAGCGAGGCCGATCTAATTCAATTAGTCAAGTGCTCAAATTACACATTACATAACTCTGTACGCAACGTGTAAATCGCTGCCTTGTAACACAAGATTGCTTAATTAAACCTGACTAATTCACCTGTTTTATGGCCAGCGTTTAACTGCAAATGGCCGGATAATTAGAAAATAATATCACCGACTCCATATGCAAAGCTTTTAATTACATTTAGCCTCGGGCTGAGGAAGGAATGCAATTACAGTCCATGCATATCATTTCAGATCGCTGTATATCTAACGCTCCGAGGGGAAAATAATTGCAACCCGAAAGAAAATTCCTGCTTTTTTTCAGTGCATGCTAGCATTGTGGTGCGATTAGCCAAGATATTGGGTATCAATTAAATAAACTAAAACATGCTCTGGTTTTTCTTTTCTTGTTTTTTTTTTTTTTTTAACTGCTCTGTTCAAGTGACATCATTTGTACACAGAATTGTTGCGTTTTACTTTTTTTCCCCATTTTGGAAAGGAAAAAAAAAATGGAAAAAGAAAGTTCCAAGCACTTCCACACACAGGAAGTCCTTTTGGAAAGCACTTCCTCCTCTCGCCGTGTCTGTAAACCGTTTTGCTCTGTAAATTAAACAAAGTCTTTTATCTATAAATGTTTACCGGTAAGGCAAATGTAAAAAGTTTTATGTTTTAGATTGAGAAGGACGCATCCCGCCTCCCGTGATGATTCTCGTAGCTGTCCGTTGTTGAGATTTGTACGAGGTGGACGCTGGTCCTGCGTCAGATATTTAACCTTTAACAGTCTGGTCCTATATATATCTATCTATGTAACTCCTCCAGTTGGTTTTCATTGTTGCTGTGGTCATAAAGTTTTACTCGCCCGCACTGTTCCCATCACAGTAAAGTGGTGAACTCTTTAGTAGTGTACACTGGTGCCGGGTAAGAACAAATATATACCTTATACCTTTTTCTCTATTACAACTGTAGGCTTGAGAACTTGTAAAGAATAAATCGTCAATAAAACATTGCTTGAAGATATTAAAGCAAACATCTTTTTTTTTTTTTTTATTTATTTAAGATTTCTATACATCTTATCTGGAACGTCCAAATGAATACACGCATCCCGAGTCACATTCCAAAGCTCTGTCAGATGTGATTCTGCTCTGTAATTATATGTTCTTGCAAATCTAGCACAGTATTGCTGAGAAATGTAGCAAGTCGCTACTTTTCGGTAGAAGTCATGGATTTCTAGATGATGTCAGGGACTAATTTGCATAGTCATTACTTTATCATGATTATTTGCATGCCAAAACATGTTACATGAAGAAGGAGGACACTCAGAATAGAATAGAATAGAATAGCAACACATCCACTAATGTCTGCTCAAAAAGCGCTAGATTTGTCGCTAGAATTTCTGAATTATCCTGGCTAAAGTCGCTAATTTGGCAGCACTGATGCCGCAGCACCAGCAAATGCAATACTCTGCGAACAACAGGCTAACTCATGAACTCAGCTAACTTTCATATCAATGTTGATGTGGTGTTGCAATAAGTTTGTGAGTGTCCTTAATCGACAATTAATGTAGATATTACGCTGCTAACTAGCATGATAAATAATCCGGATTCTTGCTAGCTAGCAAATCAGCTTGTACAAGTTTTTTTTTGCTTAAACCTTCATCTGCCTAATAAAGTAAGAGTCTAATTTCTAAAGAACTGGCAAGACCAATTGATCAGGGTGAAAAATGAGACAATTTGTGGGTGGACTGGTTAGCCAACCAGTGAGCAAGTTGTTTGCTAACTAGCAAGAACTACGTAGCTTACTGTCAGGAAGCTATTATAATCTACCCATAAAATGAATTTTGCAGTTTCTAGTTATTATTTATTCTACATTTGCAAAAAAAAAAAAAAAAAAAAAGTTAGCTTCCTGTGAACTGTTTGAGATGTTACAACTTTTTACTATCTTTTAAACAGAACAGCGTTCTGCTAGCTAACAACATATAAGAATAACGGTACTTTTAGGGACATATAAGCTTACTACAGGAGCCGGTGTTTTCAAATCCATACATCTTATACAGCATTGGTACAGATTATACCGTGTTATCCTCATATTTGTCTGGAAGAACAAGAAGCTAAGTGTGTAGAAATGGTTTGAGAAAGACAGTGTTAGAGGAGAAGGGGAGCAAGGTAATCTCATGAAATAAAATCGGTTTGGGGACATAAGCCATCCCCCGATGAATAAGCGGGCCATTATGCTGAAGAATGACGGCCCGGGGCCGTGATTATGCTGCTATTATATCTTAAACAGCGTGGTTTGTCAAAATGCATAAGCCCTTTGCTCCCCATAAAGAGGCTCTCCCTTCGGTGTGTATTTTACCAGAGGCTCGATGCTGCTTCCACGATGCCCTTGCCACGGTCGCTAACCGCCGCTTTAAATACAGCAGATTTAAACAGGACGTAAAATATTCAGTCAATTTGCGAAGAGGCAAAATGTCATCATCCATATGACTGAGGGCGCTAAATATTCATACAATTCCAGGATCGGTTATTCACATGTACATGCTGCGACAGCACCGGCTGCACAGATAAACACACGAGAACACCCGGAGGTGTGTGCTACAGATTGTAATATAGTAATAAAGGTCAAGGTCAGTGCTGTCTTGTTACTGTTCCTGTGTTCAGGAGAAAAAACAAAAAAAAAAACATGTTCAAAACACACAGTACACTAGGCTACTTGGAAAGGTTATGACCTGGTAAAATGGAGTTTAATATTATTCCGAACATCACAGTAACGGAACACATTAACAAACCAGAAGCAAAATCATAAATGCTTCGAAGTTAACGCAAATCGGAAAGGGCAGCTAGATCACATGCTCGCGTCCTCGTTTCTGATTGGCCACAGCGAGCGTCAGTCTGAGAGACATCAGAAAATGAACAGCAGGATGATGATGAAAGAGGAATTATGAGCCTAAATTGATTTCCTTGCGCTTTTATTCCTGCTTACCTTTTATTAAGGGCGTTTACATGATGTTACGAATACGTGAACGCTGAAACGCCGCATAAAGGAAATTGGGTTACTCAAGAGAAAGAATCACTCACTGTAATAGCGTGCAGAAAAATATTATTCATTAGGATTCAAAACTGTCAGATTGGTCCTCAACAGGAGATTAGAACATGACCGTGAACACACACACACACACACTGACATGACAATAAAAGAAAGGACGACATGACAATAAATCCACACATCAAGAAAATTTGTTAATTAATAAACAACTATCTTTGACTTATCAGTGTCTGACAAGTGAGGACTAACAGGTCTTTATTTCATCATACATTCCTCCAACGTGCGCGCACACACACGCGCACACACACACACACACACAGGCCCTTGAGCATGCCCAGCACAAAAATCACAGTGTACCATTCAATCACTCCCTCCCTTTCACTTACTCCCCTTTATTTTGGAGCTGCTAAAGGTTTTAGGTGCATGGAGAATGAAAGCTGCCAGCGTAAGGAACCCCGGTCCATTGAAGAAGTGACAGGCACTGCCAGAATATGATCCTAATCCTGTTCTCAGCATTCTCTTAGCCTGCTGGCATTGCAATTTCACCGCATACTCTCCAGCCTGTGAACTGGGCTAAATCCCTCTAATAGCACATTGCCCAGATACACATCAAAGCGCTCATGGAAACCAACACGGAGGCCCTCGCGCCCCGACGCCAGTCCAGGAGCAGAAATTAGCCTCTGCAGTCAACAAGAACAAAACACTGACCACCTTTTAGACGTGTGCCAATAATCACGACTGGGATGTATGCAATATTTGATATCAGCACTTGATATTTTATTCAGAAACAAAGTCATAATTGCCTTTAGCTAATCTAACATAGCTCATTTACATCATTTAATCATAATTTAAACTTCTGCAGGTTATTCTCTTTTGCTAGATTCTGACTAGCGGCTACACAAATAACTAGACATCAAGTCTCTTCTCTGCTTCTCCGCCTTTAAAGGACTGGTTCAGTGTGCTGGGTTTTTGTAAGAAACAAATGTTACTAAACATATACTTTGCAAACTGGTATAACCAACACTGTAAGGACAGCAGAGAAACTCCCATAAACATGCAGTGTGGATGGTAGTGGTCGTGTACCGTGAGTATTTTGTGATTATTTTATATAAAATACTATAAAATTTCCAGTGTAGTTCATCTGGTACACTCAGTGTGGTGTTGTTAAAGAAAACTAATCAAAAATTATAATAGTTATTATTACAACAGTTACAATTTTGTATTGATATATTTGGTATCTGTTCTCACTTACATTATAGCAGCGATAAACAGTCGTTCCCTCACCAGCCTCTTTACTATTTTATGCTTGAAAGTAATACGATAAAAAAAAAAACAACAACAACAACAAAAATAAACTAAAACGCAGCTGGTTAAGTTACCAAGAAGCTTAAAGTCATCTGTCCTGAAAAAGTTCCAGCTTTACCTCTGACTGTTACAAAGCGCTGACACTGGAGACTCCTTCCTTAAATGTTAAACATGTCCGAACAGAAAACTTACAATTAGGTTTTTTTTTCCCCCCATGTGTCCACGGTACAAGTCCCTGTGAACGGGCTGTTACTATAGAAACAAACGTGTAACCTGGAGCTGCACTACTGTTGGAAGATTAAATAACAGCCTCTGACCAATCAGAATCAAGAATTCAACATCACAGTGGTAGAAATAAAGCTAACTGCTGTTTTCATTTCTTTTGAAAATTTTCTAGCTACGTCCAGAATATCACTTTTACTCCATAAACATTAGCATTCCTGATAAATACCCACGCAGCAGAATGAACAAATGAACCCAACAGAAAGTGAGTGGCGAGGGGGCGCAGAGGGGGATTGTGGGTTGTGACAACAGGTGATTGAACTCGGCTGCGAGAGGTCGGCCTTTTTAGTCCCAGTGGCCCTTTTCTGATTCAGTTCTTTTCCCTTTTTATCCCTCTGTTATCGCAAACCCACTTAATCCTCTTAAAGCCGAGGAGAAGCTCTTTTTTGGGGGGAGGCAGCGGCAGCACTCCAGTGCCTGTCACCGAGGTGCTGTTTCAGTCACACATAATTACGCATCAATGCCGCGCTACACATCGCTTTTAAAAGGGCACAGGGCATTGTGGGTAAGTGGAAGGAGGCCAGGCCTCTCGGTGAATGCAGCATGTACTCTCACGGCTTAAACCCTCACTCGATGTAGTGAAGTGAAATCAGTGAAATCTAAAACGAGCAGGACGGGTTTATGATTGTCGCAAGTACGATAAAATAAAGCGGAGCTACTTTCGGTTTGTCGTTACAGTGGTGAAGTTAGCAATTAATTCACAGACAGTTGGCTGCAGAAGTTCCTCTCTGCCCCGAGACCATTCCACTCTTGATTTCTTCTTCCTTGTGTAGCTTCACTGATTTCAGCTGACTTAAACGTGTTTGACGGCCGTCTGCTCAGAGGCCCGAAAGTGCTGAAGTGTGTCTGCGTACGATACAGTGCAAACTGCCGTGCGACATCTCACACATACACTTCATTCGCTTCACAAACTTGTAGAGCTAAAAAAAAAATCGCATGAAAATCAATTTGGAAATGTTTCCAAATCCAACAAGAGACCAAAACAAGAGGCCTTTCAGTAGCAGAGACTCAAGTCACATCTACAGTCATTTATTTAACTGCATACCATAACAACATTAGCTGTGTTAACTAGCAAGCGCAGCTAAAAGGTTCGAGGTATCGTCTCATTTGCATATCAAAAACTATTTTGTGACATCACAACCACATCTCATACAGAGCTCCGCCCCCAAATATAGAAGTTCTGTGAAAATCAGTTTCAAATGGAGAAAAGTGACTCAATAACAGCAGCGCCGACAGTGAGTGACGACACGGAGTTAGTCATCATCCCAAGTTGATTATTTTCCTATAACAGCACACCATGTCATCATATTTCATTCCATAAGTAATATGATGTTATATTTGAAGGATGATGGATTTGTGTAATATGTAAAACTTTTAAGTGAATATGTATGTGTACAGAGACAAAAAAAGATTTTTTTTATTTTTTATTATTGAGTTCTCAGATACAAAGACTCCTCTTGGATCATTTAAGAGTTTTTCCATACTTCTTGTCTGTTTTTAATTCTTTCGTTAATACATGTATGTAACAAAAACACGCACTACACTATATAAATCAGGACCTTGTGGACTTTTCCACAACACCTTTCAGGAGCTTTCAGGAGTAATCGGCTCAGAGAGTCCGCTCGAAACATTCTCTCTACAGCTACAAGCTCTTAATAGCACCTTGTGTGTGTGTGTGTGTGTGTGTGTGTGTGTGTGTGTGTGTGTGTGATGCTCCATTTGCTGTTATTATCTCCTAGATAATGATGTGCTTAACATCAAAATAATGATAATAACTGAGTTTCCTGACTTTGCAAAAAAGAAGAAAAAGTGTCAATCAGTTTGAAAGGTCATGTGGAAAGAAAAGTGGATTAAATCTAATTTGATTTATCGGTGAAATCCCAGTATTCAGTATCGTATCGGCACGGCCCTGTGGTGCGCCAAACGTGCTCTGACCTTCGCTCGCAGGTCATGGAGGCTCCAGGTGCTATCAAATAATCAAAATTCGTCGTTATAAAAGATTTACACAGACGCATTTGCGGCGTGCGATGCGACTCCGGCATCACGGGTGAAAATAACTCGTCCCTAATGATCCCTGTTTCCTGAGTGTTAAAAAATGTAAATTTATGTAAAAGCCCATATGGAAAGACATATTTACAATACGTTTAGGTAATCACAAGATGCAGGCATGGAGAACTATAGCGGGCCGCGAGATGCAGCCGACGCGCAAAATAGTTTTTTATGTATCATTAATTCTCTTTGCATTCCCAAATAACCCTATATTACGGCGGTAATACAGTAATCACTCACAATCGCACAGAAAATTATCTGCACTCATCTGTGGAATCAAAGGCGAATGGGAAAACGGGGGCCAAACATCCCATTTTGGGATCCTCTTGCGTCCTTAATGTTCAGCCAGAAGCCCGGCACCTAAACGACAGCGCGGCCAATCTCGATCCCCGCGCCGATGGAACACTGTTTTCGAGCAGCTTAATGACAGCGGGGAGTCGATGGCCTTCACCGGCGCCGTCCTTAAAGTGCGCACACCTTTTCATGCTACATTGGCCCAAATGGGAGGCAGGTTCGGGGGGGACAGACAGACAGAGCGAGGAGGGAAATTGAAGCTCGTACGCTTGTGGAAAACAAAACATACCTCTCGGAGCCGCGGGGTCGGCCTCAGGGAGCCGCGGCCATCATCTGAACCCCCGACTCAACACCACGCAGCACAGCAGCGACATTAACACAGTTTCACAACCTCACTGAACTCACTGAAACATCACGCACGTCTCACATGCGAACGCGCAAATCATTCACGCGATCACGTGTTAAGGGCGTGTGGAAGTGCAGTTCAACATGCTGTGCGCCGAAATCTTCAGAGTCCAGTACAGACGTGACCGCACGTGAAAAGGGGGGAATCGTGTTCCGCACGCGAACAAGCGTGAATAGGGAAAGTGTAAAAAAAATCTTATGAAAAATAAACGTGAATGTGTAAAATGAACCACGTGCAGGCCTATAGAAATACATCAGGGGGGAAAAAAATGGATCGTGTGCAAAAATTAGATGTGGGGGAAAAAAAACGACGTGAAAATAAATCAAACTAAATAAAAAAAAATTTTCACAGTTTATTTAAATAAGCCTACACACAATTCATTTGTTTGCACATTCATATTTAAACGAACGTCACATGACAAATATATCACGTGTGAAAATAAGACATGAAAAAATAATCGTGTGTGTGTGTGGGGGGGACGAATGTAAAAATGATTGCAAAAACTGATCAATCGTGTGAAAAATTGAAAACATTGTGTAAAATCAGATGTTAAAAGAATGAAATTGATCATTTTTTTTAAATCAGCTGAAAACTAGACGTGAAGAAAGTGAGAAGCGTAACAAAGTGTGTAAAAGTGTAAATACAGTGTGATCACCATGTGGTGATGATTTTTCTGTAATACTTGTCTTTAACACACACACACACACACACACACACACACACACACACACACACACACGTGTAAAAGAACATTTCTTTCCTGTAGAATCATGCATTTCATTACCGTGTTTAATTCTCCGCACGAAGACGTTTGCAATTTGTCAGGGTCTTTATACAGTAATTAGAAAATCTACATCATCCTGCAGGCTCGACGTTTCACTATAACGAGCCTGAAGATCTGCGATGAAGCACACAGCGAGCATCCTAATCTGATTTACTGCCTTATTCAACGCTCAGATCATACGACTGTAGAAATGATTACATTTTAAATTAAATTTAAAATCATTAAAAAAAAAAAAACTGTGTTCATCAATTCACTGTTTTCATATATACGGTCATTCTAGTTTTTGTTTTGATGCAATGCTGTCATAGTGAATAAAAACATTCCTCAGAAGAACAAAATCATAACAGATGATCATTCCACAGAGATATTTAAATACATAATAGTTTTAATTATATGCTAATACACATTAAATAGATATTGAAATGCTGATATTTACCTTAAAAAATGGGTTTAAATAGTAAAGATACTCACACTTTAATTTGACTCTAATATTGAGAGAATTCCGTAATTATTATTTTTACTATATTACATTATTTGTAATAAAATACTGCATATTATATTGTATATATCAATATACAAGTTTCATCTGTAAAGAAATAAGTCTAAAATCTTCCTCATATAAATTGTACACTTAAATAAAACCATTATTTAATGAACATAATTTAACCGTCCTGTCCTGCCTTTAGGGCAAAGTAGAAGTTTACACAGGAAATAAGAGATGAAGTGAAACTCTTTACTGTTGTACTGGTTCTGAGACTTCTACAGCACTTTTCAAAACAACACAAGAAATGATTTTAATACATAAACTGTCCGATGTCGCCATCTACAGGCCGGAGAGAGAAGTACCAATAACTTAAAAAATAAACGATGCAAATTATTTATTTTATTACTATTTCAGACTCCTGATGCATGATTATTTTCACTTCGCTCATTAAACATAGCAGTAATTATTTTCTTTTCTTGAATTGCTTTTGAAGAAAAAGTTAACTCAACTAAAACCTCACATTGTGAAAGGATCATTAAAAGAAGGAATATTTGTGCTTAGTCTAGACTTACTAGACCACAATGTACATTATATTGAGGGATGTAACCTGGCCAATAAGTTAAAAAAAGTGATTAATCACGAATCATGAATTTACGCAACAAACCATAATACTAAAGGGGAGGGGAAAAAAATCAGTGTAATTAATACTGCAAAATGATATACAAAAAAAATAAATAAAAAAATACTCCTCATCATTTCTTTCCTTCGCGACCACATATGACACGGCCGAGGCCGGTTCTGGGTCATTACATATGGAATAACCATACGGAAACAGAATGGATTGGTGGAAAGAATTTAAAATAAGACACTTTGACAAAATGTCTTCAGTTGCACGTTACAATTTAAGATCTATGGCCTAGAATGTCGCCGGATTGTTACGGATTATTTCTGGAATATTGATGGAATTAAAAATGGTGACTCGCTACTTGACGCCGAGGATCCTGGGAAGAGTGAGCTGGCCGCTTTAACAAACAGCATCATGAAGACCAAGCAATGATCAAAACAAGGCTAGGAAAAATTCTGGAAAAGCTGGAGTCAGGGTTTAGTTATAACAACATCTTTTTTCAATCTCAACATTGTTTTGCAAAAGTATAATGATTTTTGCTCCCAATTCAAAATTTTAGGGCTGTTTTGTGTGATGCAAAAGGTCACAGTTAAATCTGTCTCAGTTCCAGGTTGTGACAGTAAAAAATGTAGATTAAAAAAAAGGTTGAAGTGGGGGTGAATACTTATTGATTTTAAATGGTAACAACTGAAATGAGTCGATGCAACAATCAGAAATCCATTATGATCAAATTAAAGGACATCTAATCTAATCTAAGACAGCAAGCTGACTCAGCCATAACCCTGACACTGTCCTTCGCTACATCATCATCATCAGTGCATGCAGATTCGGAAACAAGTTGGTCAGATATCGATCAAAGGATACTAAATCAAATCACTTCCCATCAGACTCCGTAGCAAAGTCAAATATCAAATCATTGCCTCGTGAACTCAAATCGCATCGTATCGTTTAGCACTCGGAGATTTTCACCTCGTATAATAATTCCTTTGACCGGTCTTTAGTTTTAGAAAACACATTTTAATACCTCCACCAGGGGGCAGTGTTGCAGTGAGTAGTTTACACACAGCTGAAGTCATGAAGCTGAATAAACCTGACTTCGGGCCTCTTCAGCTGACACGCAGCAGTTTGCACAAATAAATCGGCCCGAAGTTCGCACACACGTGCGGGAGGACGAG
The DNA here is from genome assembly GCA_030068235.1 of Notoglanidium macrostoma. Classification (NCBI taxonomy): domain Eukaryota; kingdom Metazoa; phylum Chordata; class Actinopteri; order Siluriformes; family Auchenoglanididae; genus Notoglanidium; species Notoglanidium macrostoma. Next base: position 16,001,777 of record JAQQZR010000018.1, read on the forward strand.
TTCCCCGAGAGCCGGCTGTGGGGCGAAGCGGAACGTGTCGGAGAAGAGGCGAGTGAAGCTGCTGAGGTCCTGCACCTCCACAGTGATGTCCATCTCCTGCTGAGCCAGACTGAGAGCCTGCTGCACCACACACTCGTTCTGCAGCTGGGACATGGAGCAGGTGGAGTAGAGCAGCTCTCCGCCCGGACGAGTGGCCCGGAGCCCCGCCCTGAGAGCAAGCAGGACACGTCAGTCTCCAAGCACACACCGCTCACCACTAAACCCCCCCCCCCCCCATACACACACACCCTGCTCACCCCCCCCACACACACACCCCGTTCACCCCACACACACCCCTTTATTTATTCATCAAATATTTGTACTTTCGGAAATTCAGTTCAGGTTTATCATTATAAATGGCCCAAAAGTGAAAGATTTTCATTTGACTGTTCTGTGACTCCACACTGAAAAAAAAAATTCTTTTAGCAAAGAAATCTTAGTCAGAAGGGAAAAATACACCAGCTATCTTCCAGTTTCGTCCATTCCAGACTAATTAAACATCACATTATTCCTTTGTTTATTAATGAAAAGCTCCGTACAGAGAAAACGCCACTCCACGGCAAACAAGAACAGTCATGAGTACTGTGTTAATATTGTAATATAATGATATGAATATTTAAAATGGACACGTTGTTGCCTGGACTGTATTATTACAGTAAATTTACTTAATGAAGTGATGGAGGAATATTTTTTGAATATGTTTAAAGATGATTTGAAAAAAACGACGGAACGACTCACAGCAGGAGCTCGATCTGCAGTAAAGGAAGCGTCTGTCTCTCTTTAGTCCTGGATCTTTTAAAGATGTTGTTCTCGTCCTCCATGAGAGAATGTCTGTCTGTGGTACAGGGGACGTCCACTAGCACCTGAAAGGAGGGACACGGCGGGAGGGGGAGGGAGGGACAGAGAGAGAGAGAGAGAGAGAGAGAGAGAGAGAGAGAGAGAGAGAAAGAAAGAAAGAGAGACAGAAAGAGACAGACAGAGAGAGAGATCAAGAGAGAGAGAAGAGAGAGTGAGAGAGAAAGAGAGAAAGAAAGAGCCAGACAGCCAGACAGACACGAGAGAGAGAGAGAGAGAGAGAGAGAGAGAGAGAGAGAGAGAGAGAGGAGAGAACGAGAGCAGAGAGACAGTGTGCGAAAGACAAAGAGAGAGAGAGAGAGAGAGAGAGAGAGAGAGAGAGAGAGAGAGAGAGGAGAGAACGAGAGCAGAGAGAAAGTGTGCGAAAGAAAAAGAGAGAGAGACAGAGAGAAAGAGAGAGAGAGTGAGAGAAAGAAAGAAAGAAAGACAGACAGACAGGAGAGAAAGAGAGCATGAGAGAAAGAGAGCATGAGAGAAAGAAAGAGAAGAGAGAGAAAGAAAGAAAGAGAGAAAAAAAGAGAGATCGAGAGAGAGAGAGAGAGAAATACAGAGAGAGAAAGAGAGAGAGAGAGAGAGAAAGAAAGAAAGAAAGAAGCACAAATACCATATATTTATGGATAACAACAAATAAAACCTATAACACTGGAAAAGTCATGATGCCGATTATTTTACATTTTACAGCGCTGAAACTGACCCTGTCAAATTCCAGGTCTTCCATATTCCTCCACTTGCGCCCATCGCGCGACGTGACCCGGATCATGTCCTCGCCTCTCAGCTCTTTAGGCACGTAGCTCTGGAGCGTCCTCTGCAGTCGGGCCGTGCGAGACCCAGACAAGTCGTTGGCCCACAGAAACCCTGCGAGAACGTTTCAAATCAGACACGTTTCAGTTTAATAAGGAAACACTACATCCAAACACATGATCTGCAAACGTCTTTACATACGGACAGGCTGCGTCTGCAGGATAGCGAGCGTCTTCCCTCCTGGGCCGGCGCAGAGGTCCAGAACCGTGTGACCCGGCCGGACGTCCAGCGCCAACACGGGCAGGACAGAAGCCGCGTCCAGGAGATAATGACTCAGTAATCCTGTGCTGTCTGGCCTGAAAGAAACAAGACACATGAGAGATCACGTGATAGTCTCCTAAAGAGGATCTAGGAAGTAATCTTCCCGTACCTGGCAGGTTTGAATCGAGTTACGTCCCCCCTCGGAAAGACAAAACACTGGATATTTGAGCTAATACGAGTCGGTTCTGTAGAAGGATAATCATTTGGTTCAGATTCATCGGAAATCTCACGTGCGTCTCTTGCTCCACCTCTGATGAAGTCTCTGCAGCCTTGCGATTGTAAAGTCGAGATCAGGTCGGCATTAGAGGCGAAGTTGTTCATCATGGCTCCGTACTTCTGCTCCGACAGCATCCCGAGGCGGACAGACGGCCACAGCCCGCCGAAATAGTTCTTATAGGTGGCATCAAAATGCTGCAGGGCCAGGTTAGACGCTGGCACTTTGGCTCTGGTGCTGGCCTGGTGGGGAATAAAAAAAGGACAAACATCACAAATGAAACACACACTTTACACTCCTACAGCTGAACTGACATCATCATTGTGTTGATGTGATCTTTGTGATCTTTATCCTCCTGCCATCTGGCAAGAGGTACTGTAGCATTCGGGCCCTCACTGCCAGACTGGGTAACGGTTTCTTCCCCCAAGCCACCAGATTAATGAACACTCAAGGTCTGCACGCACGCACGCACGCACGCACGTACGCACAACAGTGTTAAAGAGGTCATAGGACAGAAAAGGGACAAGATTTTCAAAGTAACAATGCCACCTTTTTGTTCTAAAGGAACAAATACTAAAACATAAAATCTTGTTCCTTTGACATTAGTACAATAGGAAAACTAGGATTCATTATAGATTTCATCCTTTGAGCGATGAAGGATTGCAAACAAGGAATAAGGATCGGGACACAACAGATAAGCAACAGTAAGATCACAATGATGGGAGCAATCATAGACATGTAAGGAGCAAACCATCCAAAGAGTGAATAAAACAAACCCCAACTCTCACCCGCATGTTCATCCCTCCTACGTTGAAGGTTTACTTCATGCATTCGAGTTAACGCCAGAGTAATATTACCGTGTGTATCATTATCGGGAATGATAGTACAACAAGAGTCCCCTCTTTAGCCAATAACATATCCAGTACTATACTGTTCTGAAGAGTCATTAGACGAAGGGCAGTTAATTCGCCCTCCACCCCTTCTAGCGCCTAGAACAGAGAAAGACGGTAATGCACCTTCTCCAACTCATTCCAGGTTTGGGTTAAGCCGTACTTAGGAAAAATACATCCACAAAATTTGTCCCATTTGGCTCTAAGCTGGCGCTCAACTGCAGAAAAATCATCAATCGCTTGAAGACGAATACGGGTCTTGTGTACAACGTGTACAATAGTAAAAGTGCTTGCGAGACGTGAAAAAGCACAAAGTCCATCCCAATTAGGAGGAAGGTAGAATTCTGGAAATCCAGTACCAATCAGGATAAAATAGAGTGCCTGAAATCGTTACGGGCAACAAGGAGCATGGAGGAGCTGTGCACCCAGGTTGTCGGGAAAAGGGATACTCGCTACTCATCTGTATATGGTTGTGTTCGATTGAACATCTTGTCCCTTCTCTGTCTCTTCTCTGTCTTGTATGTAGCACCTTGGTCCTGGAGAAATGCTGTCTTGTTTCACATGTATATAGTTGAAATGACAATAAAAGCCACTTGACTTGACTTTTCCTTTTTCCTCTCTGTCCTGTGCTCTCAAGACAATGTAAGTCCTTATGACAAGATAAAGAACATCCTTGATCATATGTCGCACTTCTCACGTAAGAGACCTTCATCATGTAGAGACTACAAGTCTCCTTTCGCCTGAACAAAGGCGTTTTTCTATTTATCTGTTCCCTTGAGAATACTATGACATAATGTGTTTCAGTCTGCAAGTACTGCTAGACTTTCTTCATTAAATCAGACCGAGTTTAACTCGACCTTGTGTCTGTCTGCTCATTCTCCAAGCGCGCGCTCGTCACACAGAGGAGGAGACAGACGGTTACGGAGTCTGATAAGAGATTGAACCTTGGACAAACCTAACATTGAGTTGCTCGTCCATGGATGCCAGCCACAAGGTGAGTTACGGGAATTTTCCCCTCTCTCTCTCTCTCTCTCTCTCATATGAAACTGCAACTTGTGCGTACAGCCATGGGTGGGTCAGGGTCGTCTTTCTCTAAACCAAACGTAGGAGAAAATCCGAAGCCTTGGTCATATCGCTGTGGTTTCCATTGTGATCCCTTTCTTGACAATTTGCATGCCTGGTCTAAAGCAGTCGGATTTCATCCTTTTCCTGAAAGCGGTAGTTTTGCACCAGAAGCTTCGACTTGCAGCTGTAATGATTTATGATGGTTGCGGAGATCCCGGTTGGGATTATACATACATGAAGGAGTCTTTTGAGGTGTGGAAAAAGATGAAACATGTATGGGATAAACACCAACATGGGTCTATACAGCACGCACTGATGGTAGATGATGAAAAGAGCACGGAGCCGCCGCTGATCGTGACGGTGGTGGATAAAGAAACCCGGACACTCGGCTGTACAAACTCAAGCAGAGCCGCAGAAACCGCACCACTTTATCCAAAACCACCAGACACGGAGAAATCAGCAGGGAAAGAGGTAAACGCTGCTTCTCCTTATGCAGCAATGGGAGAAAAGCTGGTTCAAGGCCATCCGCCTAGTCTTTCTGATATAACCCTGATCTGTAATATTCCGCCTGATCCTAGAAATGCGCATGGATTTGTGGATACTTTAATGCGACTCAGTCGTTATGCACAATTACCTGGGCCTGACTTTAGCATGATTCTTTTAAAATGTCTTAGGAATCAGTTCTCTGAAGCATTGATGGTGTGGAAGCCTTAAAAACAGACAATGACAGATTGCCGTCCAGTCATGCGGCTGGACAGAGTTCTTATTTCTGGGCTCAACCAGATAAGCTCGAGGAGTTTTATAAACCGCTCCGTGCGTTTCTGCTAAAGTATAACGCAAGTCGGCGTGACTTTTCACACGCCACTAACTGTAAACAAGAACCTGGTGAATACTGTACTGCTTACGTGAGACGCTTTACTGCTACATGGACAGAACTTGCTGGTTTAGGTACAGAAGGTGATGCTGGCTTTCTGTACGTTTCTACATGTATATCTAACATGCATACAGGCTCCGAGGCGTACTACGCAAGGCCTAATGACAAAGACTCTGTGCAACGCATAGCAAAAAGGTTGGATCAGTTCACTGCACTCCTGATCGTGCTCAGCTCAAAACAACTCAGGCTGTGGTGTTAAACTGTACCCATTATCTCCAGGGAAAGAAGAAGGAATTTCTGACGTGATCTCCTAACTGGATTTACAGGAATGTTATAAGCAGAAACTCTTGGAATTATAACCCCATGTGCCTTCAGTGAAGAGATTACGTCATGCCTCTGGGTTCTCTGTAGTAAAGTCAGACTACAGAGTTTAAACCCGACCCTGTGTCTGTCTGCTCATTCTCCAGGCGCGCGCTCGTCACACGGAACAGTCGAGTCTGATAGAGACTGAACCTGAAACAAATCTAACATTTACTTTCAGTAGTCAGCAGACACTTAACAATACTATTTAAAATAACTGTAAACAGGCAAAAATATTTGCTGTAGCATTTTATTATTTTTTTAAATAAAAATATTATTTAATTTATTTTTCTTTCTAGCTACTAGACAGAATGTAAAGCCTATTGCGTTGTCTCATGTTTACATCTAAATAAATATGTTGTTATTATTATTATTATTATTATTATATAAAGAAGATTAAAACTAAATTATCCAAATGCACTCGCTTTACTTAATTTCAATAGATCAATAAGCTAAACAAAAAGATCAACAAAAATAATATAAATCTTTTACCCATTTCGTTTTAACACGATTTCGTCGCTGGATAAAACAAACCGAGTCTTTGAACTTGTTTATCAAAATTCGCGTTTCCGCGTGCGCCGCCATTTATTTTTTGTGCAACTCCTTAAAGCGTCCGCGACTCATAATAAATACGAGTTATTGGTTCCGTTAGTCATTCGGAAAATAGTCCTTCAACACGACATTTTATTACTTTTAAGACATTTTAGAATTACGATTATTTATCATTCAAACTACACGAAAAATCCAAAAAGCTGTAAGCACGCCAGCACTTTTAACGAGCTAATAAACTACTTCCTGCGTTTGAGTTTAAAACAAAGTTATTTCTCGCCTTTAAGGAAACTTTTATAAACTTTAATCATGGTTCACGAAAGAGACGTGATCACACACGGAGATCCTGAGGTAGGACTGTTATTAATAATTTATTTTATAATTATGAAATGAGTTATAGGCAGGAAGGAAGTCATTAAATCCCCAGTAAATTAACTTTAATGTGTCTTTTCACATTTTTCAAAATAAGTTATATTTTATAAATGTTCAGGAAAAGTTGGTTTAAAGAAAAAAAAAAAAAAATAATAAGATATTTGTATAAATTCCATTCTTTGGTCATAACCAGGAAACTAGAGACGAAAAAAATCCCTAGACTGAAAAACACAAAACTTACAATTAAAGGACATCAATAAGGAAGTTTTTCATTTATAAAAATATTTAACTCAATTTATTTAGCACAAAAGAGAAGTCTAATTAAAATTAATACAACACACGAGGAAAAGTACTTTATTTTCACTTGTTTTTTTATGCTCAATTAACATCTTAATTAAATGTATGCTTAATCATCGGTGTGTCTATATTTAATCAGTGATAGTGTTCAGTATTAACTGAATTTTTGACTGTTTCAAAATGTTATTCCTTCTAAACCTTTGCAAGACTCATTTTTTCTATCATAAATAAGGATGAGGCTCCAGCACCAGAGGAGGAGGAGGAAGAGGAATTGGTGGTAAGTTGTCAGTGACCGGAATCTGTGCCTAACACTCTCCCTCTCCCTCTCGGTCTGTGTTAATGGTGATTGCTGTGAGCAGGACCCATTAGAGATGGTGAGACAGAAGTGTGAGAAGACGGAGCACTGTGTACACACACGGCACAGACTGGAGGTGTGTGAAGCTCGAGTGAGCTCACGGTCTCACACAGAGGAAGACTGCACTGAGGAACTGTTTGACTTCCTGCATGCTCGAGACCACTGTGTAAGTACATTGCAAATAAATCTGTATAAAATATTTAGCCATACATGTATAGAATTGTATAAATGAGTCCGGCTCTTCACAGATCTGATCTTGAGTAACCGGATGTCAAAAATCTTTTTTAAATATTTAAGGCTGTTTTGATGTGATCAAAAATAAGCATTAGTAATGGGAAGTTCAAAGCCATGCCACTTTTGCTGAAACTGACACAAAAGCCACACATCCTTTTATTACTTCTCAGTCACAAGGCCACACCCCTTCCCTGGGACTGACAGGCACACAGGCCACACCCCTTCCCTGGGACTGACAGGCACACAGGCCACACCCCTTCCCTGGGACTGACAGGCACACAGGCCACACCCCTTCCCTGGGACTGACGTGCCACGCCCACTTGACATCAGTATTAGACTCTGAAACTCCCCCATGACTCAAAAAAATGTCTCTTTTGAACCTTTATTTGGCTACAAGCATTAGGATCTTAAAATACAGTTTTTTTTCTGTTTATATACAATTTGTATAGTTGTGGTTTAGTTTGTTGTAGTCTGTAATTTATTGTTTTTCCAGGTTTCACAGAAGCTCTTCAGTTCGTTAAAATGAGCTGCACAACAACGTGACTCACTCTTTACTACACTTTAATAAGCAAGCATCTTTCTTTGTGACCATAACGGCTACGTACCAGTATGAATTAAAAATTTTTTTAAAAAGACATTTGTTTACTTTTTATATATAATCAAATGAACATACTGTATTTACCTTTTGTTCTAGTAGCCCACTTTAGGGTAAAATTCCTCTTTATACAATTTTCTCCTGGGTATAATTGACAGTCTACTTTTTGGGTCATTGTTTAGCCAGAAACACACCTGAATATCACAAATTGCTGAAAGAAATAAAAAGCAGTATATTTCAATAACATGCATTAAGCGTGACAGAGTTTTTTTTTTTTGCTCAACACCGTTTAGCTTTTTATGGATCATTACTCCAAAGATACCTGCAATTCCACAGAGAGACCACCAGGTGGCAGCAGAGTCAACGCCATACGAGCCGAGTTCAGGAATGAGTTTGCGCTGCTTTGTTTTTTTGTTTTTGTTTTTATTTGTGACATTTTATTGGATTTGGTTACTTTGTCCAGTCTATCTTCTAGATCTAACGCTGGTTCACTGCAAAATATTTTAAATAAATATATGTTGAAGTGAATCTCATGGTGTACATACACAACCCGCAGTACAACAAGGTTCCGATTCATCACTCTGAGGACCAAAAGCTCACAAATGTTTAAAAAATAAATAAATAAATAATAATTTTTAAAAAAAGGTAATGGGACAAGAAAACATTACTTCTTAAAAAATAATAATTTATTAAAATCAAACACAGCCAGGTTTAAAAGCTAAAACTCACACACTCATTCCAACCCTACCTACATTGTAGAGTGTACCATTTTACAGCAGCACCATGAGGTCAGAAACTGAAGTCATGATAAATTAATTACAAGGTGACAGACCAGTGGAGTCCAATCGTACACACAGTGCACAGGGCCGTGATGTGGAGATCTCGTCACCAAACTTCATTCTCCTTGTTGCTTTTACCAACAAAGTCATTCATGGAGGACTGTAACACACACAAAGGGTGTGAGAATCGTTAGCATCAACACTTCCTGTTGTCCAGCATGCATGACTCCGCAAACATTAATGCTTATACAACCTTCTTAACCACAAAAAAAAAAAAGTCTTTGGATAATGTTTAGCAAGACAGTTTATATCTAAAAGTTGTGAAGCCCAGTTTAAACCCTGCCTTGAAATTTTCTTTAAGAAACATTGTAATTAACTTTATAATTGTTGATTACAAAATGTTTCGAATAAAAGGCTCACATCAGTAACACTAATTTATAATAATTATATAATTATAATAATATTATTATAAATATGATAATATTGAAAACAATTCTAGTCATGAATAAATAAATCATGATTGAAGCAAAATCACATTTTAACAGATTAAACTTAACATTTAATGGCTGATCACTAAATACTTGTTTCATCCTGTTCACACAGTTCTACTCACCACTCTTTTTTTGGCCTGGCTCGGCCCCACCCCCTCAGTCCATCATATCCACTTAACTCCACCTGGCCCCGCCCACTCATTTCCCATCACCTCCAGTTAGCTATAGGAAACTCTCAATCTGACCCCGCCCACTCATTTCCCCATCTGGTCCACCAAGCTCTATGCAACCATCAGTCCCCTGGGCCCGCCCCCTCAGCCCTCCCTGGGCCCGCCCCCTCAGCCCTCCCTGGGCCCGCCCCCTCAGTCCTCCCTGGGCCCGCCCCCTCAGCCCTCCCTGGGCCCACTTCCTAATTGGCTGAATAATCCTGATGAACCTGCATGTTCAAAATAACTGACGCGACATGACTACTTGTCAGATCTTCCTGTTACGTCTCGGTTTACTGCGCTGGACGGAGTTAAAATTCCAAAGCACAGAGCCAACGGTGTTCACTCAATCTACGTTCTGTGAAGGTTTTTAAAATGATGTAATCCAATACATTTGAATCTCTGCTCTTCAGGGAAGAGGACATGCTGGAAGATAACTTCCCCCTGCCAGAAGAATGGGTCATTCTGAAAATACAGAATCAAGCTGCCTGCCACAGACGATCCATCTTGCCCTGTTAGCCTTCAATCTTCCTCCTTCCTGTAGAGAAAATGTTACGGCGCCACATTCATTCCCTGCCCTCCCTGTTTGCGGCAATCCTTCAGTCTGGAACAGTGAAGTGTAGTCGGGGTGACAGAACGACAGAGCGAGGTGGCACCGACCTGCAGGAGGAGTCTGTCCCTCTTCAGCTTCTTGTAGAACATCAGAACGTCCGGGTTCACCTGGACCACTCGCGGGTCGAAGTCCATGACACGAAGTCCCTCCAGACTGCGGGCTCGGGACAGAGCTACGTAAGCCTGTCCGCTCTCAAACACACGGGCCAGCGAGATCTCCACACAGTCCAGAGTCATGCCCTGAAACACAGCCGGCAATGACAGCAGCGTAAACATGGCTGTACTTACTGTTAATTACACTGTAATGAATATGGTGTTTAGGGTCCAAGAACCAAAAGTGGTGGAACCTCATTGCTTTTCTTAGGATATTTATTGTCATCAGAAACATTTATAGGATATGAAATTACGCCTCTTGATGGCGCCATAACACGACGGTTTCCCTTTTGGCAGATTTCACATGACCGTAAGCAACACCTGAACTTTAATTCACAGATTAAACTAAATATTTTACGGCTTGTGTTGTTTGTACGCCAGCATCTTGTTGACTTTAAACAAAAACACAACTAATACTTCTACTCATTATCTTCTGTTTTTCTTAACAAACAAAACATTTAAATAAATGAAATGATTAACACCACCACCACATTTTCATAAATCCATTTTTTAACTGTTTGGTTACAGTTTGACAAATGTGCACATTTATACCAAAATATTATGCGTCAGTTAAAACTTGATTTCGTTGTTGCCTGAATGACATGAAAAAAAGTGCGTTTATGTCAAATTCTGTTGAAGCACGATGAAATTTTATAGCAGCTACATTGTTTTGGGGGTATTGTGATAAATCCTTACAAGACGCAATTTAAAAATTCTTGCAGATCTTATAGCACTGATCGACTCCTTACAACAGCATGCAGTACTCTAGAAGACCAAAAGTATGTGCACCCCTGACCATCACACCTTCTCCAAACCTTATCCGGAAAGGGCCACTGTGGGTGCAGGTTTTTATACCAAACAAGCAGCTGATTCCACCAGTTTAATCAGTTGATCTTGGCTTTCAGTATACTCGGATGTGGTTCTGCTTAGTTGGAATGAAAACTTGCACCCACAGCGACCCTTCCCAGATAATGTTAGACACCCCTGGTATACGAGGTCTCCGTATGCTGTAGCTTTACCATTTCCCTTCAGTGACATCAGCGCCTGACCTCACTAATGCTCTTGTATCTGAGTGAACACAAGTCCCCACAGCCACGCTCCAACATCTAGTGGAAAGCCAAACGGAAGTGTGGAGCGCGTTAGAACAGCAAAGGGGAATAAATCTGGGATGAGACGTTCAACAAGTCGGAGTGTAGAAATTAAATAAAAATCTGACATGTTTGTATTTGTGTTGTGGTATACTCGTGTTGCATCATAATATTTTTGGCTCATCGTTCAAGCGCAACAGTAAATGACGAGTCTCTGTAGCTCGCTTAACCGGGACCAAACGATCAAAAGCAGGCACGATAAACTTCCATCTGTAGCCAATAAGCCTAATTACCCTGAGCTCCATCTACAGCCAGCTCTGGCTAATTGAAAGCCATTAGTGCTGGTGGCTCAAAGCCTGGAGGCACTGGGTAAAGTGACTGGCGCACTGCTGCGGTGTGAGAGAGTGAGAGTGAGAGTGAGAGTGAGAGTGAGAGAGAGAGAGAGAGAGAGAGAGAG
>JAQQZR010000018.1:16017519-16053269 GCA_030068235.1 Notoglanidium macrostoma
GCACAGAGCTCATTACGTACACACACACGTACATGCACACGTACGTAAATGCACACGTAAGTACACGCACACGTACGTACACGCACACGTCTCCGACCGGTGTAGCTTGTGTGAGGTTCAGGGTAATTAATTCATAATTTAAATAAATCAATTAAATTGCAGAATTGCACAGCTCTGTGTTCTGGATGGAGATGGGCTGATTTCAGGGCCAGAAAAAACATCACCAGAGGACTAAAGTGAAGAAACCAGCCAGAGCTTTTGCATGGAGATTAGGGCTGGGTAATATGATAATATTAATATTGTGATAAATTCTCGGTGATATAATCGCAATGATATATTGCTAGTACCACAATACCTTAATATTTTTAAAATATCTGATATAAATTGCTTAAAAGTTACAGTTGTGAAGTAGGATTGGAAATAACTGACAATGTTAAACTTTTGTATTGACTCAATTTTTTTTTTACTACATATTGTGTAGCCATAAAATAAAAGGATAATCAAACTAATTTTTTAAATTATACTACTGTGTCAGTAATTTGTTAGCAGTCCTATAAATCATAATACATAGAAATCTTTAAGTATTGTGAGATTTTTGTGAAATCACCCAGCCTTATTGGAGGATCTGTTTTTCCCTAAACTGTGTGTGGAATTGTATAAATAATGTGGGTTAAGAAACAGAAATTTACCCACTGCATCTTTAATGTTACTGAACATACAAGATCTAAAATAAATAAAATAAGTGTTTTTTTAATAAGAAAGCAAAGGAAGGCGATTTTGGCATTCTAATGAAATAGTTTCACCCAGCTGAAAACGTGTAGGAGTGGAACGTGCCAGGAATCACTCATCACTTTAATCAGGAAGTGCTTAAAGGGTGTAACCATGGCAACCAGACAGGTGTGTTAATTATTTCTTTTTCGAATCCCTGAAACATATGCATATATCATTCTGCAAATATGACTAAATGAATTTTGCAGAAGGTGTTAATAACAGGTGGATGAAATCTGATGCTTCGGTTGCCAATTAAACTTTAATTCTACGTGCCTGGCGATGGACTCGAGCTTGTCAAAGAACTCGGCCTCCACCATGGAGATCTCGTCGATGATGAGGTGTTTGCAGCTGGTCCAGTGCTGCAGGACTCCAGGCCGCTGTGCGAGCGCCAAACACTGCTCCAGAGGAGCCGAACCCGAGCCGATACCTGTCCGATCAGAGAGCAAGATGCATGTGGCATTCATCATCTTTGGCTGGACTGGAACTTGGAATACAAGTATACATTTCATTTAATTATTATAATGTCATCTATCCAATCAATCATCCAACAAACCCATCAACCCACCTCAATCGCCTATCTAATCCTGATCATCTATCTGATATCCATCCCATTCCATCATCTGCTCCAATCCATCTAATCCCAAGTTATTAATCCATCTATCCAGGCCATCCAATCCCCATCATCCAATTCAAATACCATTATCTAATGTAACCTATCATCCAATCCAAACATTTATTATGACTTATCAAATCCAACCCAAATATCCATCCTCCAATCCCAATCCATTCCAATCATGCATCCTCCAATCCCACACAAATCTTCCATCTTATCATCCAACATCAATCACACAGCCATCCTCCCTCCAGTCCTAATAAATCCAATCATCCATCATGTTTCATCAAATCCAACCCAAATATCCATCCTTCAATCCATACATCCATCCCATTCCGATCTTACATCCTCCAACCCCACATTCATCATCAAACACCAGACAGCAATCCATCGTCAAATCAAGTGGCTTTTTATTGGACATTTCAACCATATACAGATGATACAGAACATAGTAAACGAGACAACATTCCTCCAAGACCAAGGTGCTACATACAAGAGAAAACAGAATTACAAATCCCAATCCCAACCAATCCAATCATCCCTCCATCCAATCCCAATCACATGCCCTACAGCCACACACACACTCCAGCCATCATTCATTCATTAGCACACAGTGAATTCTGACCTGCGAAACTGTGTAATGTCGTCCCACCTATATGACAGGCAGCCACGCCGGTGCTGGCCGTGGCGTACGTGCTTTTAGGAGGTAGCGATCCCACAATCCTTTTCAACAGGAAGGACTTCCCCGTACCTCAAAGAACAAATCATTGCAGAATGTTAGTGTGCTAGGAGGATATAGAGCATGCAGGTAGAGAGTTCAAATAACACTCATGTTAATCGTGTCCATGTGCTGATACTAAATTTCAATAAAATCGTACATAACATTTTTTTGAAAATAAGATTGTCTTGACAAATTTAGATTGTGTTTCATTGGCTCAGTGTAAGGATAGGAACCTATGTGGGACAAAAAAAAAGTCTAGACTCAATATGATTAAGTTTATAGATCATGTGATTTAATATGAAGCTACTGTGCAGACTATTAATAACTTATTTGTGTGGTACATCAGGCCTTTTGTCTGTCATTTTAGCAAATAAATTAATTTTGTCATGACACCAGTAATCAGTTTCATCATACTTTTTTTTTTAATACTTAGCATCCGTGTGCGAGATTAGACAAATATTATTCCCCTGTAATCTAAACTAAAGTGCAATTACATCTTCCCCCATCTAAAAGCTTTCTAATTAGAGGTCACTATGTAAACACTTATTTAGGATCCAAGACAAGATAAAAACTTGTAAATACCTGCACTTCCAGTGAAAAACACGTTCTTCCCGCTCAATACTGCATTCAGAACCGCCATCTGTTCTTTGCTGAGCTTTTGTGCAACTGGCAACTTGAGGACAGGCTTCTTGTGAGGGTGAAGGGCTTTAACCTGGAACACAGAGAACCGGAAACTGGGTTTAATCTTCAGACGAAACTAAGACTTTACACCAACACAAAACTCAGGCAGGGGGCGTGGCCTAAATCAGAACCTGATTCAGATAAGGTAGCATGTATCCCTATTCAGAGGGGATTAGTTTTGCATATGGGATCTCATCTCTGGGATTTTAATCTCATCCAACTTTGTTTTACTGTACTGTGGGTGTTCTTGCAAGTAAATGAAATACCCATTACTGTACATTTTTGTTCAAACCATGTGAGGATGTGTTTTATCCCTTGATTATGGTCAGAAGTGTGAGATTCATGTCTGATTTGCATCTTAAAGCAATGATGATGATACCAGGCTGGCGTCTCCATCCGTTCTTGGTCGTTTGACCTGCTGTCGACTGTCTGTTCTGTTCACAGCTCTCTCCGTCAGTGCTTTCACCTGCACCGGGGCGTTCACTTTGCTCCTTAACTCGTTGGCTTTCTGGACGTCTTTCTGCTGCACAGGGCTGATGATCTCAAAGCTTCTCGGGACACCCGCCCGCATCCGGGCCCTTTCACTGACAGGGTTACTACCCCGTGAGGCTTCGTGCTTTATACTCAGGGTCTTCAGGAAGGTTTTCAAGCGGTCAGGTGGACAGTCAGAAATCAGGATCTGTGTGTTGTTCTGTGGGAAGTTGACCGTGCACTTGCCGTCCTTGACAAACCGCGTAAAGAGCCGGAAATCACAACGTAAAGCAAAGCTCTCATGGGGTCCACCACGGACATCCTGAACACGCAGCACCAGCTCCCGGAACTCGTCCCGGCCCAAAGTGACTGCAGCACGGCGGAGAACCCGGCGCTGTACCGCCTGACCTGCTGAGGCTCCACTCACACGCTCCACTGCAACACTGCACTCCAGTCTCGCACCGTCCTCCGTGTGCATCATCCCGGACCCTGGACAAACCACAAAGAACAGTCACGCGAGTTTACACACAAAAACTCATTACACTCAAGGATTTCACACTTTCTCTTAGTTTTGCCCACAACACACTCAAACACACCTGAAGCTCTTGACAATAAACTGACTTAAATCTTTTAAATTACACTGGTTTAGACAATGAATACATTCCATTTGCTCAGTAGCACATTATTATTCAATATTAGTGCTTTTTGACATGCACTTGAATACAGCCCAACCTTCTTAGCAGTTAAAAATTACTGTGCTGGTATTAAACAAGCATTAGACCTAAATAATGATAAGAATTAAACATTCCCATTTTATTTGAGTGTCTATATGGACAGCTCAGTAACAGATTCAAAAATAATAACATTACTGTGAAGTCATGTTCACTATATATATATATATATATATATATATATATATATCTTAATAATTAACATTAACATGTAACTTCATATATATATTACCATAAACGTTTGTTTTGTTAAATCATTTATCCATGAAAGCGGTTTGATTCATTGTGTACATAAGAGTCAGCATTAGCGGGATTTAAACAGATTTAAACAAATACATTTTCGAATTTTTAGCTTTGCTATGTTCATCCTAAAAAGATTTAACAGTTATCTTTAATCGTCACGCTGTAGTTTCTTTTAATAAAATGACAATAACGTGATGCACTCACCCGGCTCGCTTCACTTTAACACACGCCGAAAATTTCAAACCGACAGCTTTAAGCTGGAACATCCAATCAGATCGTGGCATTTAAATACACAACCAATCAACGTCAACTTCCGTAAAAAGGAACAGTGACGTCATCGCCAAACAAGGAAGCGCATAACGGGGCTGCTAGTTTTTTCTTTTTAATCGATTTTCTTTTTCTATTTCTTTATTTATTTTATTCATTTTGTTTGTTTCTGGTTTCGGGGGTGTATGTTCTGCTAGTATACAATTCTATAAAATTATATTTAATAGTTACTTAAAATTTGAAAGCAAATACTAAATTTATAGTCTATTTTTGTGGCTTGTTTATCATTACAATTAGCAGGAATATGCATATAAAATAAATGCGCATGAAATAAATAAATAAAAAATACATGGTAGACTAATTATAAAGTAAGAATGTTCTTAATATGTGACTGCTTCTCCTAGACACACTACATATGTAATAGGCTAATACGAGACAATTACTACAAATACATTTAGAAAAAATGCATTATTTTATGACTGGTCAGGATAATTGCATTCTGTTAATTTTACAAAATATCTGGCAATAGTAGGAATAATTTAGCAGTTCAATCTTGTTTTTCTTGTACATCTTTATTCCCACTTCTACATGGGGTTGATGTGGATAGGTTGGGTGAGAGGCAGGGTAGACCCTGGGCATGTTGTTGGCCTATTGCAGGGCTAACCCAGAGAAACAGACAGCCATCCACACTCATTTTCACACCTAGGGGCAAATCAGAGTAGCCAGTTGACTTAATCTACATGACTATGGAAGGAAACCGGAGTACCCAGAGGAAACCC
This sequence comes from Notoglanidium macrostoma, assembly GCA_030068235.1. NCBI lineage: Eukaryota > Metazoa > Chordata > Actinopteri > Siluriformes > Auchenoglanididae > Notoglanidium > Notoglanidium macrostoma. The sequence goes on from JAQQZR010000018.1 coordinate 16,022,797, forward strand.
TCACAGACACAGGGAGAATGAGCAAACTTCACACCTTGGTTGACCAGCAGTTTCAAACCCAGATCCTTCTTGCTGTGAGGTGACAGTGCTTTCTTTGTTTGTTTATACTCTGTATAATTACATCAGCAGTTCCAGTTACATTGCATTAAGGTCTTGGGGGAAAATATTACAACTAGGGTTTTCTTTCCTCTAACATACCCTTTGTAGTACCTCCAAGTACACTTATACCTACTTGAGAAACACTGGTGCAACCTACAGTATGTGCCAGTCTGTTGCTAATGCATCCATTATCAATAATGTAAAAGGACATCACTTTAAATTGACACATCAATAAGTGAGGACGCCTCGTTTTGCCTTGGATTTCTCTTGCCATTGTGTCCTCAGAGGGCATAGCTATGATGCAAAGCAGGGAAGGGAGGAAATAAAATAAAAGATCCTAGGGTTCTAATGAATGTAGTCCCCTTCACATCCTAATATTGACACTTTCTTCGCTTACTTAGTTGTCGCAGGCATTAATGTGAGACACGTTCAAAAAGTACCACCTCATTTCACTTTATTTAAACAAAAAATCAAAACCTCATGACATCTTTTTCATATAGCTACCATAGCGTGAGACAAGGGAAGCATTTTTCTCAAGTACATTTCATTTTTCAAATGTACATTTCATGTTCACACGCCTCCTATAGAGCGAGCGACGTGGTAACCATGAGGGAGGACCACAAGAGGAAACCAAAATGGATACCATAAAATAATATAAACGTCATGTTCACTTCAGTAACAGTGTGTTAGAATGAGAAAAGATAATGATTAATAACCACTAAACCTAGCACTCTAAAACCAGCATTACCGCTGACACAGCATCAGGTTATAAAGTCACTCACAACCAGATTCAGCATTTAATTATAAAAACCAGCTCAACGTGTTTTATTTCTTTTACACCACACCAGGTTGCCAATGATTACAATACGTTTTACAATTTCTAGTTACATTTAATGCTGTGGATCAGCTACGAAACAAGTCATGTTACAGAGAAACCATAAAATGTAAACTCCTCTGTAATAACGATGTCAAAAAACGTTAAGTTACAGCTTTACCTCTGACAAAGTGCTGACACTGGAGACTCCTTCCATAAATGTTACACAGGTTGATAGATGATATAAAATAAGGATTATTTTCTTTCTATTTATGTTTATAATGAATTACAAATGATACTTTTCACAATATGCTTCCACTCTACAGAAGATTTGGAAGAGATGCTAATGCTTAACAAGAACATAGATATATGCTAATGCTAGCTAATATTAAGGTTTATTAGTTTATTAATATTAAAGTGTGAAATGTTTCAAAACATTTTGAAATGTTGAAATAACGGGATATTTTGCTATCCTTTACCCCATATGACATGATTATAGACAGATAGATAGATAGATAGATAGATAGATAGACAGGTAGACAGACAGATATACAGACAGATAGACAGGCAGACAGCCAGACAAGCAGACAGACAAACTGGCAGATAGACAGACAGGCAGGCAGGCAGACAGGCAGATGCACAGGCAGACAGACAGACAGGCAGATAGACAGACAGACAGGCAGACAAACAGACAAGCAGGCAGACAGACAGGCAGACATATAGACAGACAGACAGACAGGCAGGCAGATAGACAGACAGACAGGCAGGCAGGCAGAGAGGCAGATGCACAGGCAGGCAGACAGACAGGCAGATAGATAGACAGACAGACAGACAAGCAGGCAGGTAGACAGACAGACAGGCAGACAGACAGACAGGCAGACAGACAGACAGGCAGATAGACAGACAGACAGGCAGGCAGACAGACAAGCAGGCAAATAGACAGGCAAGCAGACAGACAGATAGACAGGCAGGCAGGCAGACAAGCAGATAGAAAGGCAGACAGACAGACAGACAGACAGACAGAGGGTCAGACAGCTAGGCAGAATATTGGATTTGATATGAAACGTTATTAGCTTGGCGGTAACGTCAGCTTGTTTAGAGAGTGATGTAGACGCTGAATCACCAGCATGTTTACAGCTCTGATGATTTACTGTAGCACTCACTGAAGCTGACATAGTATACACTTGTTTCTCATCATAAAATCATTAAATTTTTATGTCCACATAATACTTAAAGCTCAACGGTCTGAGCAGGTCAGACATTTAGTTTACAGTGCTGCAGTCGGTGGTGTGCTGCATATTTCATAATCACGGAACATTTTGCGTAGGCAGATGAGAGCATTTCCAGGAATGCTTCGGTGTCGCATCATTAAGCTTCAACAGTGTGGACAGTGAGGCCATCAGTCACAGGCATGACACAGGAGAGAGAAGAGGGCAGGGCCATTTAAACCTAAAAACAACACATCCTCATCTTTTTCCCTCGCTTCTCTCATTTGCCGCTTCTTTACTGAAAGCAAATGTGTTTTAGAAAAGCTGTTACGCTCAGCAGAAAATTGATTTAAGGGTCATTTGATTTAACTTTTTCCTGCGTGGAGATAAAATGGTTGACTGGCACAGAATTTCACCGGATCTGCTAACAGACTAACGTTTTTATAGCTGATAATAATTAAAGAACACTTGTGTCATGTTTGGTGGATAGTATTTTCTAGCAAGGTTTCGGACTGGAGCTACGAGGCTAATCTAGCTAGCAAATACTGGACATTTTACATAGAGTATCTCAACCAACTCGATCTCAAACACCATGCATACAGAACCCCGGTCATGACACGAAAAGAAAAAATTATTGAAGTGTGGCCACAATTTAACTAAAATGAGGGAATGAATAGATACCATGGGAATGAATTAATAAAATGTGACCACTGATGAATATACATATATTCTTTCATTTCGTGTCATGAGTGAGGCTCTATAGGTGTTCAGGGAAGGTGATAATTACGAGCTGGAAGGTTCTGGGGCAGCCATATTGGATTACCAGAATCACATTTTTCCCTTGGTGAATGATTGTGAGACAGAGAGAGAGAGAGAGAGAGAGAGAGAGAGAGAGAGAGATTTAACTGTCTTTTATTAATAATAATTTTCTGAACCATTCAATCATTTAAGTCCACATTATATTATCACATCAACAAAAGACACATCATTGATCATGATTCATACAGAAAGCTTGATTACTAAAACCTACAATCCAGCCATCTCCCTACTTTTAAAAGATTTTTTAAAAACATGACTAACATTATAATATTGTCCTGTTTTAACCATTTCTTTCTGAATCTGTTGTAGATTTTGCCATTTTACCCTGTTCTAGAATAAAGTTAATTAAATAGCACTTTAGAGCAGGAAAAGCCAAAAATAAAAACATGCAAGTTAAAAAAAGAAAAGATTACGGGTGTTTTCACATATAGTCCTTTTTAAAGGTCCACTATGCAGGATTTTGGGGGTATCTATTAGCAGAAACGGAGTATATATTCCATAATATACTTAGGAAATTCATAAGTATGTTGTCATTAGTGTATAATGACCTGTAATTATGAATCGTTGTGTTTTCATATGTTTAGAACAAGCCCTTTATGTCTACACAGGGAGCGGGTCCACCTCTATGTTGTGCGGCTACAGTAGCCCAGAACGGATAAACCTCTAGAGTGCGTCTCCCCTGTTTCACGTTTTGGCAAGTGGCAGTGTGAATCCGGAAGGAAACACCGGAAGGAAGATGAAGCAGAAGAAAGGAAGACGAGGAAGAAGAAAGAAGAGGAATCAGTGTTTGCTGGAGCTGGATAACAAGCTTGAGAGCCCAAATTTTGAAAAATGGAGTAGCATACTTATTATTTAGCACAGAAAAAGCAAGAGAGTGTGAATGTAAGTGAACTTGGATATACGCTACGGGCACCTGACAGCCACCGTACGCTCTAATACACGCCTGGAGAGGGAGGGGTTAGAGAGGGGGGCATTCAGGGGCCTGAATCACACAGAATGGAGCTTTAAATGCATCTCAGTCCTCTGTAAAGTGGAACAAAAAATGGACCAACAGAAAAGGGATTCAGTTCTTTTTGTGTTCACACTGTGAGTTCATTTGAAAGCGTACTCAGTTCTCTTTCTGGACCACTTCAGCTCTGACAGCGCCTCAGTCCTCTGTTCACACTATAGTTCACAGCAGCCGTGGTTCCGTCTATTTGGTTTTTTTCCTCGAGTATCCGAGTGCAATGACACGTGATCTGTCTAGAGCAAGCCTAGAAGAGTAAAATACGACGGCGAAAGGACGAGGCAAACCTGGAGCGCTTTGTGTTCACAATGTACAGGTTAAGCGTACCACAGCGCAGACTCACAGAGGTTCGAGTTCATTTTGAGAATTCACATAGTATGTGCAAAAAAAAATGCTGACTAATCACTCTGAGCTCATTTTGAGGGCTGAAAGGGACCAAGACTTGCATAAGGACTTGTGAGATTTTCATTACTTGTTAGGAATGCTACTTGTGATTTTTCACCCCAGTACAATGTATTACCACAGAGCATTACTGCTGCACACTACATAACTGTGTAATTCAGTTACTTTGTGAAAATGCTTGAATTCTTCTTCCTGATTTTGTAGAACATTAGCATCAATGCTTTTTTTCTGTGACATAATCATCTGAAAGGATAACATCTTCTTATCACAGAATGCACTCATCCTGATTGATCAGTAACAGGAATACTGCTGAATCGGGAAGTTGCGTACCGATGGAAATCACTCTGGCCTAATGATTGAATCACACTCCGTTGTGTTGATGTATTTGACGGGAAAGCAGCGGTAAATGTGCCGGACGCCAAGGACACGTCGCGTTAATGAAGTCCTCTGTTGATGTTTACTTCATTTGTCACGGTGAATAATGAGCCATCGCACCGGGAACACATTATTAACATCACTGCTTTCTAAACGCATCCCGGAATAACAAATAAGATGCGAACACCATGTACGTTTTCATGGGTATTCAAACAAATAGGACCTTTTGGCTTATTTGTACACTTTTTTTCATGTTTTCAAAACAGGACATGGACACTAATGGAGGGCAAAAACATGGCCACCTAATAATGAGGAAAAAAGGCTGTTTAGCCTCATATAAAAACAGCACGTTTTAACCATAGATCCCGTATACACTTGGTATTAAAATGCGTCTTGGGCGATCTGATCACAACTGGACAGCGCTAAATACAAGTGTAAACGGCCTCCAAGACCCATTCAAGACAGATTCACTCGAAACACCTGCCGAGGTGGTCTGGGACGCATTTAACCGCATACCTTCTGTAGTGTAAACGCTGATGCGTCCCGATGCGTCCTGTAATGTAATGTAAAGTAAAGAAAGTTTAACAAACGCGGTCAGCTGGACACCTTGGAGACGCACAATAAACACAGGTGTAAATGGCGATGTGTCTCGGCGGTCCATTTGTGACCTGAATGCTCAAGACGCATTTTAAAACCAAGTGTAAACAGGGCCAGATTCACACCTTTCAGACTTTCAGACATAAACAGTTTCATGATAGAGCAGAGTAATGAAAATTATATTATTATCGAAATACTTCTGCCTGTACACTTTAGGCCACGCCCCCTAACTGGGTCTGACGCTGGTGTTCAGTGACAAAGTGAAAAGGTTTCTCAAAATGCATTCTTGTGTCCTGGAGTCCCAACACCAGGACGTGTTCTCAATTCTCCAAAAAAATGGAGAACGCGTCGATTGGTAAAGTGGCGACGTGAAAACATCCCATGAGACATGGCAAAGGCAAAATATTCTTTTGTGAGCTGATTCTTTAAGAAGGTTTATTTATTTATTTATTTAGTTATTTATTTTTCTATTCCAGGCATTCGAGCCACACAGTGTTGTTGAAAAGTAAGGCCTCGTTTTAGTGGAAAGGTCAAATGAAGACGCCGCGCTGTAAAATGCGACGACCTTTACTGAAGAAAGGTTACTTTAATACTTCATCCTTATAATTGATGTAAAATGTGCACACTGCTGTTTTCTTCCATAATATTTCTTCCCCATCATTCGTATTTTGCCCTTAAAGTGCGAGCTCTTTAGATTTCTGGTTGGTTGTCAGTACTAAAATAAACTTTTTTAAAATGAAAAATTCAATTTAATTCACACTGAAACTACTATCAAAACTACTCCGCTACTGTAAATCTGTGTATCTTTTGTACATCAGATTGTTAATCATAAAAGTGCTGCTAATAATATTTTGATATTTGATGTATTGATCTGTTTATAAATGCTGTTAGAAAATAAGGAAGTTTATTTTTATCAGATAAGAAAGAAGCTCTGGACAGAGAACAAATACTGGCCACAAAACTCCATAATAACACACAGGATGTTCAAAATGTACATACGATATATGGAATTTATTTACTATACATATATACTGAATGTGTTTCTGGCATCAACTCTAAAATGAGTGTATATTTTTAATAAAACACCAAAATTTCTCAGTTTCAACCTTTGTTATGGCGTCTTTCTTCTATTTTCAGTTAAATATACATGATTTGCAATGAAGCCTTGAGTCCTTGAATACGTGTTGCATCAACAGGCATTGCATACCTGGAGATATGTCGATGTGTGTGTGTGTGTGTGTGTGTGTGTGTGTGTGTGTGTGTGTGTTATTTCTTAGATTTGCCATTCTGTGTGCGTCATTCTGAGGTTCCTCACAGATTATTTACAGTTCAAGCTTGATAAATGTTGCTGCATAGCACCTGTGATTTCCCATGTGTGTCTATATGTGTGTGTTTGTGTGTGTCTGTGTGGGTGGGAGAAATATATTTTACTGCCTCGCTTAGCGGTCAGCCATTATAAATGTCAGAGTGCTGTATATCTGATCATATGAAAATGTGCACTAGAGGGCTACGGTTAAAACTGATCAATAAATCGAAGACAGATGTGAGGTCGAGGAGGTCCGAGGAACGCTCGAGTCTGAAATGACATCAAGCATCGGGTTTCCAGTCAGGGTCGCACCAGATCAATTAATTAAACAGCGAACAAAAGTTATTTGTCTCCTGAGAGCCGCAGGAGCGTTCATTCAGTCTTCAAGAGAGTCAATACTGAACAATGACACAAAGACAACAGCCGTCTCTTTTCAGCTTCCAAAGATGTTTCGTGCGCCTCAAACAAAGCGTGCTCTCAAACCGGTAGCCTTGAAGTGGCGGGAAGAGATATTCATTTGCCTTTTCACATTCTCAGCAGCTCTGACAGTAGTGCAGCTACGAATCACAGGTTTATATTAAAAAACTCATTCTTATACGTTATCGTTTCTATAGCAACAGCTCGTTCGGAGGGGCATTTACGCTGAACGCTCCACATTCACGGATTGAAAAATTGCTGATTGGTTATAAGTTATAAGTAATGATGGTTATAAGTGTCATTATTATAAGTAAGGAGAGGTTTTTGTATCATTTACAGAAGGAGTCTTCAGTGTCAGTGCTTTGTATCAGTCTGAGGTAAAGCTGAAACTTCCGACATCTTCAGGACAGAAGTTTTACGGGTAGATTTTACACTAATGAAAACATACTTATGAATATTATATTCTTTTTCTGCTAATAAAATCCTATTGAATCCTACATAGTGCACCTTTAATTAATTGCGGCAAATAAATTGCTGTGATATTAGAAGAATATGGACAAAAGGAAGATCTGAACTAAAGTCTAGTTCAGACTCTGGGCAAGTAAATTATTATTAACTATCAAAATTTTGAATATTCAAGGAAAAATAACATTCTGTGTTGTAAATTCTGGTCTCAGACTTTTGGACCTCACTGCATGTGTGAGAGTCGATTCTCAGCTTTCAGCAAAAAGAGTCGATTCAAAGAGTTGACTCGTTCGCAAACGCCACGTCACTACCAGACATTCTATTAAAAGAATGACCGTGACATCTTTTTCTCGCCTTTTTAAGTGTCTTTCTTCTCATTTTGGCTTGGATCAATTATGCCTTTCAGCCCAGTGAAGTGAGATGTTGAAATCAATGACGATCGCTCCGTCTCCTGATGAATTATTAAGACTTGTAATCAGCAAGACCGACGTTCTTCGATTTCACATGAATGAACTCTACAACCGTGCAAAAAAAAGATCCCTGGCTCTGACTTTAACCGTACTTTAACTTTTAAAAAGATTGAACCTGTATAAGAGGTTGTCTTTCCAGGGGTGGGGTTTTTATTAGCGGTTAAAAGTCAGAACTGGGAGCCATACGTTTGTGACTTCACAGAGAAATCCCTCATGACATCATCTTTATTCTTGACCTGTATTCTGATTGGGTAAAAGCATGTATAAATGTTTGTACGTGTACAGCTTCAGATATGCCAAATGTTAGAGGTTTTAACATCTATTTTTACACTAGCGCATGCTTCGCTAATAAACCCGTAGCATTCAGAAGTTGACACACTCAAACAAAACCCAGTAAAACGATGACGTGTGAAAAAATGACCACATCGGCTTGGAGCTGATAACGCGGAGCTGATAAATCCGCACTGTGCTTTAACAGTACTTTTGTTCGCTTTGTGCTGATAAAAGGTCAGCCGAGGTTTTAACCTGCGCCGTGTTTGATTTGTCGCGCACACAAACTTCCATTCAGACACAAATGCAGAAGAAGAAAGGGCTGCTGTTAATTAAGCCTCTGTGAATAGCAGTCATCACAGGGAGTGAGAGATGGTGTGAGATTCACGGTTGAGAAGCAGATCGAGGAGGATAAATCAGAGAATAAACCTCATAATTCAAGTCCTTTTTGTTGCAAACGTGTAAACATCACTGACAACTAGCTACCAAAGCAGAGCAGGCTCGAGATGTAAAAGGTTTCCCAGGAGAAATTAGTGAGATGAGCTGAGGGCTTCATCGTCATCTCATTAAAGATTAAAATCGTCCCTGTTGCTATTCTGTCTCACTCATTCAATTCTACAAAAAAAAAAGTGACGGTCACGTTACACAGTGCAAACCTTTGCTCTTCTCTTTTTATGCCATCCATGAACATGTACAAATCCAGCTGTGAGAGTAAACACGAGTCGCGGTGGCAATGAGGTCACCTGATACGGATATGAAAAGATAACAGAAGTCATAAACTCTTATCCAATGATAAGCTTTCCTTTTTACAAGCGTAAAATACGGACAGAAACGTCAGATGGATTTATGTTATTGCCATTTATATTCTCTTTGTATCAAGTTGCTGGAACATTTAAATAAAAGAATAAAATACTAACCTGCTGAGATTTTTTCTTTCGTCATAGGTTTGGAGAATGAATTGCAAATTCAAGATAAAAAGATAAAAGATAAAAATTTGACAAGGCTTAAAGTTTGGTTTAATGTACCAAAATGTAGGACTCTTAAACACATGCAAATTAATGCTGTAAAGAAAAGATGCCACAACACACTAAACAAAGCTAATATTTAGTTTGACAATGCTTTAGGGCGGCATGGTGGTGTAGTGGTTAGCTTAACTTAAAGCAAAAAACAACATTCCTACCTAGACAAAACACAATTTATGGGCCTAAAAAAGTGTGGAACAGGCGTTAAAGGGTTAAATATGTATTGAGACGTTCCAAAGGGAAATAAAGCTATAGCACAAAGCACGAGCGCTTAACACGCAACTAATTTTCACACTTATTAGAGTGTTATTTAACTTAAGTTTAATTAGTTAGCTTTAAAAGATATATACTTATATTTAGCTATTACCTTTTCTCACTAAAAACAAACAAAAAAAAAAAACTCATGACAGGCCACGCCCACAACAGCTAAACTACTAAAACTTGTCACCTGCCAGTGTGAACGTAGTAAAAAGGATCATTAGAACACGATATGTTCTGAATGGTGTTACTGTTATGGTGTTTTATAGCATTGATTTGTGATCCAGGTTCCAGCAGTTTGTTTCATTGCTGCCATAAAGACGTTTTCCTGTAACTTCCCTCTTTCATAAACTTACCAAAGTTATTGTGTTCCACAGGTGTTGACTTTAATTTCAGATTTTTTTTTTTTTTTTACCGGATGAGCATAATGTCTTGCCTTGTTTGTGAGTGTAAAACAATAAATCAGCTGCAGTTTGTCCTCCCAGGCTCATTGCCAGGGCCTTGATTATCCGAGTCAGCCAGCATTGTCTGTTTGTTCACGAGGCAGAAATGAAGCGACGTTCGGAGCAGGAGACATGTCTGTCATCTGAACACTAATTGCCCTGTCTGTAACACACCGTCCCTTTCAGTTCTGCTTTCAGATGCAGGTTTTTAATTGGACAATCTATGATTTTGAGGAGACATGATTACACGGGACTCTGACGAATCCCAAAAGTACAGAACATTGATTTAATGTGCTGGAAGGGAGCACAAGATGCACTTAGGTTGAAATTATACTAAAGCCTGGTAAAAGCCTCGCTCGCTTCCGTTTTTCGACTCTGTGGCATTAATGGAGTTAGTTAAGCAGTCCTTATTTCCTTTCACTCTGATATAAATACATCACTCACAAACCAGGCTTATGAAATCCCAGACATATCAATGATAGTAATTACAACCAAATGCAATGTTTTTATTTGAATCCCAGAAACATGATACTTTAAACTTCCTACAGCTCTCAAGCTATTTTACACTCACTCAATCAACCAAATCAAATTTTCTCCTTGTTTGTCGCTAAAGCAGACATCATTAAAATAACTGAAACTGAAACATTTTGAGATGTCGTGACTCACTAAATCACAGCACACACACACACACACACACACACACACACACACACACACACTTATGCCTTTACATCACCCAAGGAGAAAAGTCCCAGGTGTCAGTGTGACCTCAGTGACATCGCCGCTGCCAGATCGCTCGCTAATTAAATTCCCCCTCAGAGTTACACTCTCAGCATTAGCTAAATGAATATTTCTAAAAATAAAAAAAAATAAAAAAATTTAAACCCAGCTTTCTCCCTCCTCCAGATTTAGCTAATTAGCCAAAGACAGTTACTAATGGTTTAGAAATCATTAAGTGAAGTTGTGTGTAAATGTTTTCACCAAACCAAACAAAACATTTCTCCTTCTTCACAAAAATATGCCTGATTTTCTTCATACTTGAGTCCGTACGTTTGTTTACATTTAGCCCCGCCCACAAAACTCCATAAAAGGTGAGGTTTACAGGCAGCCTCAAACAACAAAATGACAACTAAACGGTTGTTTCCACAACATTAAATGTATCTATAAGTGGATAAAAAGTGTGTTGCATTGTCCTTGGTAAATAGTGAACTTCACGGTGGTAACAGTAACTCTGCTTTATCGCTCACTGCATTGTTGATTACTTTCCCACAGCAGAGTGTCTTATTCCCTGTTGATGCTCTTGTTTTTGGGAACTGGAAAGGTTTTTCCATATTGTACTGTAAAATAATCCAAAAAAAAAATCTACCACACGAGTTCTTGTTTTGGTGCAGTAACAGTAACTCACACCACCATGTCCTTGATTATTTTCCTACAACAGCATGGCACAGACTGTTATTTTTATCATCATGGATATTGAGGTTAAAAGCTGATCTATTGATCAGTTTTCCTAAAAATGCAGAATCTCTCAAATATTGACCAGTATGGCCTCCTCACACTGAACAAAGTCTCGTCTGATGAGGGGGAAATTGCGTACACTTGATTTCTTGGCTTTTCCAGTATATTGGGTTCATTCCAGCGTTCAGGAGCCATGTGACGAGCGTAATCTTCCACATCACAACACACCACCCGCTGTAGCCATCAGCGTCCATAACGACGCAATCCCAGCCAAACTCATCTGCCTGACACACACGAGAGGGCTGGGTATCACTGTCTGCCCAATATCTTACAGCACCTGTGTGAAACCATCTGCACAGAACTCAGCTGAGGCCAGTTCTTGTAAAGCAAACTGCAATAATGATAGTGTGAATGGTGAGAAAGCTGAGATTTAAACCTGCAGCGTTTTTTCCCCTCCTTCGTCTCATCACATCGCCGCTTTACAGCATCTCTCTTCACCCGGGCTTGAGGGGAGGTTAAGTGTATCCTAAACCTGAGCGCGTAGGAGGTGCAATTATTATTAATCACTCTAACTGTGAGCGATGAAGCTGTCTGATACAGTCCTATCAGTTTCTCTTTCACTTTTACTCAAGTCTGAGGGAGCAGGTGGCAAGAAAACGAAATACAATAAAATGGATAAAGAAGCTTCAGAGCAGCTCTTTCATTGGGTTTCACTCTTGCTTTCTCAGAGCGGATCAATAATAAATGAGTTTCAGTGCTTTAACAATTCAGAGAGCTTCAAGGATCAAAATGGCCATTTGTGTGGGTGTGTGTGTGTGTGTGTGTGTGTGCTTGGAGAGACACGATCTTAGCTTCTGACACCAGCCACTCACTTTATTGTCTTTGTATTTGTCTACTTTATTAAATTTTATACAACAGATAGTTCTGGTCCACTGATCTGATTGCTTGTTCCAAGAGTGCTGATATTTCACTGACGTCTCACGGTGTGTATCACTCGGCTCGTCTGTGTCCACTTCCTAGTGTGAAATGGTTCCTATGGTAGTGTTAGCAACATCATCAGTAGACATGACAAATAGTGCATAACTTTTGACTTAAAATATGAAAACTCTTCTTGACAAAATCAAGAAGGGATGCTAATTTCACCAGAAGCACCTTTAACAGGAATGTACAAATCAATGTGAGCTAGCTACCCTGTGCGATTAGCTATGAATCAGCACTCGTGTGAGATTGCTTAAATGTTCATCATATTGTCGATGTTATCAATCTAGATGTATTCTGTGGGTATGGACTGATTTAGAAGAAAACCCTGTTCACATTTTTATATTGACCCTGTAAAGAAATTCTGTCATTCCTACAATAAAATATAGTGTTCTGTATAGCAGCCTGTGGGGCATTCTGGGAAAATATTTACACTGCTGTGGCCCAATAATGAATATAATTCCATTTTATAAATAATACAGAACATCAAAAAATGTTTTATTCCTCTTATACCGCAGCCTACCCTTCCTGTTCCCACTTCCGCTATAGCTGTAAACAGTCGTTCCCTCACCAGCCTCTTTTTTATGGTAATGTGTAAACGCTGACTGTTACAAAGCGCTGACACTGGAGACTCCTTCCATACATGTTAAATACACACCTTATATTTAAAAAAAAAACTTGTGGAACAATGTGACACGTCTGCTGTACAAGTCCCTGTGAATGAGCTGTTACTATAGATATGATTAGCTACTATAAAAAGATTGTTAATGTTAAGTCTAATAACAATAATGTTAGCTGGCTAGCTTAATACTAGTTCAAATGAACAACAGACTTTCATGGATGCATCCATGTTTTTTTTGTTTTTTTTAATGAAATTGAGACTAACTCGGAGCACTGAGAGCACTTCTGAGTTATCTAGCTAGGCAAAGCTAATAGGAGTATTGTGAATATTATTGTGTAATATTTTTACTTAGCAGGGTTTTTTTTTTGTGTAATAAGATTCTTCACATTAGCAAGCACTTAATGTGAAGTTCTGAGTTTCATGTGACATTTTATTGATTTTTTTATCGCTTGTTCGAGGCAGCAAGAGTGAAAATAGGAGTATAACAGGACAGCAGTTTACTGTTATGAATACGAAACCCTGTAAAATACAGCACACTGTGTCACTCCTGTAAGATAACATTTCAACATTTTTGCTGTAAATATTCATCGGTATTGATTTCGGATACGGCACAGTGTCCGCTTCAGAGATAATGACTCATTGTACTGAATAAAGAATTTGAATCAAATCTGCCTTAACGTTCACCTCCATCTCCACCAAACTCAAACCTGCAAATACCTTTAAAGCTAAAATGTAATAAAAACTGAGCTTAAACCTCTCAGGAGGCTCGTCGCTGGGTGGTTAAAAAAAAAAAACTTGCATAATGCAGGAAACTGTATAAGAAATGCTTTCTGATATAGCTATTTGAATACGATTAAGATTTTGACGACCCCTAGGATTCATTTTTTACTCTTTTTTTTATTTCAACAGGACAAATGAGAGGGGAAGAGAATGAGTGGAAGACAAAAGAAGTAGGAGGAGAAGGAGAAAGAGAGGTCAGAAATAAGGAAATAGGAGAAGCAAATCGAAACAAAGACACAGACACAGACACAGGGATCACTAATCTTCATCAGCGAGTGTGACTGTACACACACACACACACACACAGAGAGAGAGAGAGAGAGAGAGAGAAAACACCAGCAGGGAAATACATGAGTATTGCAATTTGGTCTGACTGCTTTGCAGGATCATTAGATCACTAAAAGCTTTTGTGCGTTGCAGCGGTGACGTAACGAGCTCGTCTCCCAATTCACTGAGAACCGCTCCGACGTCATATCTCTCACGCAAGGCTGTTTTTGACATTATATCTGACATCACAGCTCCGTATGTAACCCATCCTCACAGTCAGGGGATATTTAATAGCTTATGGGCTGAGAACTACTGCGGGAGCATGGGGACACAAACGCAACAATGCCTTCAACAATAAAAAAATTGCTATTTGTACCAAATGAAGTAATATAAATCCTATATCATTTTCCTATAACAGCACATCCTGAAGTGTTCTAGTCTTCTTGTAGCACAGCAATTTGCCAACAATTCTCATTTTTATTGATTTTACCCATCTGTAGTTATATTTAAAGTCACAGAACATCCATTATATAAATAATCACTTATGTTATAGCAGCTATAAACAGTCTTTCCCTCGCTAACCTGTCTTTATTCTGTCTCTTGAAGTGAAAGGAGTCAGCTCACCCTTCCCAGAATTCATTGCTTTTGTTTACATACGGAATAACCATAAGAAAACAGAATGGATCAGTCGAAAGAATTCGAAATATAACTACTTTGACAAACTATCTTTAATTTTCAACATCGAAATGGCGATTTGCTGCTTAGTGCCGCTTGTCATGTTACAGAGAAAGAAACTTTTTAAAAAAAATAAACCTACAGCTTTAAGGCTGCAGTTCATTCAGCTCACATCTACTTGATAATCAGGAGCTGAAATCTTCTTCCACAAATCCTAAAATAAGATCTGACGAGTGCCAGACAAGCTTCATATTACAGGTAATCCTTTCCTAATTTAAAAATTAGCAAATCTTAATCTAGTCAGTAATAAATTATTATGTCTGTTACCTAGCAACCGTTGACGCACACAGACCGGGAGGAAAGTTTTAATGATGTCCGCACTGCAGAAATGTGGCGTATAATTTAATATATCACAATACTAAACGTGTACGTCAATTATTCACGGTAATCTCTGCTATTTTATAGCTTCTTTCCCGCACAAACTGTTCTGACTCCAATATATCAGACATTTCACAATGTATTAGAGTTTTGTTTTCCCCTGAAGTTTGATCTCAGGTTGCTCTGTGACCCGATCCAGCAAAATGCTGACGCAGTAACCCTTGTTTTTGTTTACATCACACACACTTATCTTACAAACCTTGTGAAGACCTTCTGCTGACAATTATTAATGCATCTAATGAATGCAATGCTTACACCTAACAGAAACCCCAACCTCAGAGAGTTAAACCAGTTTTCCTTGTGAAGACCAGATAACATCCCAACATCCTCATTTTGGTTAATTCGCATGTTTTTGTTTTTTTATTAACCGCAAGCCTTTAAAGCACATTCGAGTAGAAATCTCACCATTAATAAATCGTTTGTCTTGCTTATTAGTTATTGTAAATTGTATAGCTGAGATATTCATCATTTTGTATCTTACTGCTTATTTACATAAAGAATTGTACTGTTTTCAGCGAACAAGCTTAGACTTATGCAAAATGAACATGCAATTCTAGGGAAAAGATGTCATGTAAAGTAAATACTAAGAAAGTGTAAACTTCCCTATTGTCCACAGTCTAACTAAAACAGCAGCTCTCCCTCATCCAAATACCTAGTCGTTACAGTAAAAACCTGTATAGGTACACAAAAACACCCAAAACCAATGTACACACACACACACACACACACACACACACACACACAAAGCAGACCAGCTCTCCAGGACAGAGTGGGCCGTCACTGTGTGGGCGAACACGAGATGACGCCTGCGAAAGGTTATAGCGTGGAGTCGACACACAGACAAGTGCGCAAGCGTGAGATGCCTAGGGGGCCAATCATCACATCCTTGTGTGTGCATATCTGTGTGTGTGTGTGTGTGTGTGTGTGTGTGTGTGTGTGTGTAGGGGGGAATCGACTTACACAGACAGTGACTGCAAGGATTTCAGCCTGCTTTGCGAGATATGATGAATTCTTTCATTATTTTAAATTCGATTTCCGCTCCTGACTCCATGAGTGCTGTCGTGTGCCGACCTGTGGAGCAGCTGCTCTTTAATGAAACGCAGCGTCCCCGTGGCATCGTGTCACAACCTCTTGTGTTTTATGAATTATCAACACTCTCCTGGCTCAAATGCTCCCACACGGAGTTCAGGATGGATGTGAGTGTGTTATTTAGCTCTGACAGGACTGATATGCCCACTCCATTTACACTGCACGCTTATCACCTTCGCACGGATCTCATTTCTCAGCCTGCTGCATATTTATACGTGTTAGTGAATTCAGCTCATTGTATTGATTTGGAGATTAGGTTCTTTTGGGTAGCAAAGACATAATCGTATAATAATCACCTAGCACAACAGTAATAAACTTTATAGTCTCGTGGGGACAATTCTCAGCATCTGGTTTAAATTACAACATGTACAGCAAATAACACAAAGCAATAAAAGAAGTGACTATTGGATGTGTGTCTCGCTTCTTCTGAGATATTACAATATATTTAAAGCAGCCAACGATTCAATTTAAAGATGTTAAATTCTACACAGGACAAACCTGAAACTCAGGAACACTACGCACGTCAACAAAAAAGG
Organism: Notoglanidium macrostoma; assembly: GCA_030068235.1. NCBI lineage: Eukaryota > Metazoa > Chordata > Actinopteri > Siluriformes > Auchenoglanididae > Notoglanidium > Notoglanidium macrostoma. The sequence continues at coordinate 16,039,608 of JAQQZR010000018.1, forward strand.
TTACATCTAGCATAAAGGTCTTTGTGGAACCCTGCAACAGAGGGCTTTCCAACTAGAACCTTTTTAGAAATGTAGAAATGTTAGCCTGAGGAACCCTTGGAGAACTCTCAGAAATGCTGAAAAAAATGGGTTCATCAGTTTCCTGAAGATAGATAGATAGATAGATAGATAGATAGATAGATAGATAGATAGATAGATAGATAGATAGATGAGGTATGTGTGTGCTTTATTTCAGCACTTGAATCTACATACAAAGTTTAGCAGTTCCACCTTAAAAGTTGAAGGAGAGGTAAAATCTGTGGATTGCTATGGAAGGATGGAGGGATGAATGAAAGAACAGAAGGGTGAGAGAGATGAGTGTCATTAGTATGAAAAGCAGTTAAGTGCTGTACGTTTAAAGTCGAATCCATACACCAATTTTCCAATTTCCAAATTTCTAAGGGAGGATAAAGGGATGAAAAAGAAAGTAGGGATGAAAGGAGAAAGGGGAGCAGAGATAAAGTGTTGGCATATTTATGTAAGGTATGACAACCTAATGACATTTAACAACTTCAGTGGTTCTAGCTTTTAATCTCTAGGAGTAGTTAGGCCATGAAAAAAGGACGGAAGCCAATGGAAGGAAAAGCGAGGGATGAAAAAACAGAACGCAGAAAGAGGTAGAGCGCTTTGTAGTATTGCCCAGGACATGTCTAATACGTGTGCAGGTATTATTTCTAAAATTGTATATATACACTATATTGCCAAAAGTATTCGCTCACCTGCCTTTACACGCATATGAACTTAAGTGACATCCCATTCTTAATCCATACGGTTTAATATGACGTCGGCCCTCCCTTTGCAGCTATAACAGCTTCAGCTCTTCTGGCCAAGCTCTCCACAAGGTTTAGGAGTGTGTTTATGGGAATTTTTGACCATTCTTCCAGAAACAAATTTGTGAGGTCAGACACTGATGTTGGACGAGAACGTTGTGCGGTCATGTTGGAACAGGAAGGGGCCATCCCCAGCTGTTTCCACAAAGTCATCACCTTTGGGATGATGGTGAGCGACAATATAGTGACAACTATATTTTGACAATATAGTGTACTAGTAGTTTGAAGATTTTCCCATACAAAGTCTATGGGGAAAAATGGATGGACAGAGGGATAAAAAGGAGGGATGTGGCTGGAATATCAAAATAAAAAATCATCCCTTTTGTGCTATTTACATGATCTATGAAACTAAGTTTGAACAATGTTTCTATGTTAAGCAGTTCTTGAGTTATTGTTCCTAGAAGAAGAAGAAGAAGAAGAAGAAGAAGAAAGAAGAAGAAGAAGCAGCCTAGGAAGAACGCAAGTGCTTTGCTTTGCAAGCACTATAATTAAGGGTTCTTAGCTTCCAAAAAATCATTTTACTTGAAACCCTTCATAATAGGGAATTCCTGGTGGAGGGTCTCCTAGAAGAACAACAAAAGAACCTTTAAAAATAATATTGCTATTTCACTGCTTGGGAAAAGTGTCATTTACATTTACAGCATTTATCTGATTATTTTACAGAAGTGCATTGTTGTGGTGTAATTAATACACCAATGTTGGGTTTTTTTGGTCTCAAGTGCATTATTATTTTTCATTTAAGTGCCTGTGTGTTTAAAAACAGTGAAGGTCTCAGCTGTTTGCATCGCCAGGAGGAAGATCATTCATTCCACCACCTGGGTGCCAGAACAGAGAGTCTCGCTGCTTGCCTTGCTCGTGTCTTAAAGGGATTGACATCAAGTTGGGCTGAGTTTGTGGCCTAAAACACCCGAGGAGCCAGATTTTAAACATCCCAAAATATTATGAAGCAAAACAACAGCTTTTCCCGACCAATTTCAGAACATCAGGTTTCCCAGCAGATCATGGATATGTTTTGTTCACAGAAAAGTCAATATGGATCCTGAAAGCCTTCATCATGTTTGCAAAGGAAAGTTTATGAGGGGTTTTAAAGCGTTATCTAAGACATAGCTGCCTGTATGCAGATGACCTCACTGAACCCTGCTAGAGTTAAATGTTCAATGAGTCAAAACTGGAGTAGTGATATAAAGTTTCAGATGATAAATTGAGATTAATAAATTATAAGTAAAGTAAATTAAGAAATTATGAGCACAAAATATAATCTCTACATAAATATTTAACAAGGTTGCTCTCCAACATGCTGGTCTTGTCTGCTCTAGGTATAAAACTATTCTTTCTAAACATGGATCTATAAGAATATTATAATTCAACACAAAATAACAGTGATTATTACTTATGCTTTATTTTTCCTGAAGGAATCATTAGCTAGTATGGTAGTGGTATGGTAGTACAGCAGTTCTGCAATTCAGGACGAGTGACCCGATTCGTTCAACCTGAACAAATCTTTTGAATCAAATTTACTGAGGCAGATTTCATTTCTCGACAATAAGACAAAAAGAAAAAATTTAAGGGAATCATGAATGAAATATTTGAAAATTCCGGGATTTGGGCAGTTTGAATTTATGAGTAGAAATTGTTTTGGAGCTTCAAAAATTCACCTTTCAGAAAAGCACCACGTGATGTACTTTTGTTTCTGCCTCACAACCAATCGGAACGCACGTTAGGAGGCGAGTAAGAAAATCCAACATGGGAGTGAAAGTGCAGGTGAAACATTAACTATAATATGAGGAGCTTTTTCACATGCTGAATGGAAAATATTTCATTAACAATACTCGAATTCTGCAATGCAACTAGAAATAATGATGTATCTATTTTTCAGAGGAGATGGTCACCTGTGTGTGATTAAAGACCAGTTATGCGAGAATTGGTATTTTTGCTACTAGGTACCCTACAATTCAGTGTAATTCACCTTTACAGCACTATTGTAAATCATCCCCTCGAGAAGGAGCTAGCAGCTAAACCTCTGTGGAAATGAGCTGACTTGGCGGCAAGTCGAAAACAGCCAAACATCAATCAAGACACTAGACATAGCAAGGCTAATATTACTTAAAAGTCCAACAGAAAGAAGGCCAGCTCTGCGTCTGTCTTTGCAGCCTCTCACCAATGAGTAAAAGCCAGTCCAAGATCTGACAGCATCTTCTTCGGTCTCTTCGCTTCTGCTATGATGTCCGTACTAAGAATACCGAGCTAGCATCTTCTTATAGCTGGCTGAAGACCCATAGCTGTTGATGTGTGACGTGGTGATGTAAAGCGTTACGCAGTTCTCACGGCAGGTCTCCAGGACCAGACTTACATAAGGCTATAACTGCCCACCGGGCACAGAGTCGGGATAGGAGACAAGCCATTCTCCCTGTTCCAAGTCCATGTACCACCGAAATGATTTAGAAGCTGAAATTTTAAGATTTTAAGATAAAATTCCAGTATAATGTTGCTTTAACTGTAGCTGAATATAATCAAGTCACGCAAATTCTCTTGATTTTCTGCCTCCAAAACTACAGCAAAGACAAACAACCTCCTCATCGCCAGATTTACACCATCCTTTATGTCATCTGCATTACTGAGAATAATAACTCTGATCTTAAGAGCAAGCTAGGCTAGTTAGTTAGTACGTTAGCTCATACTAGCTAAAACTTTATCACGGTTATGCTGTATGTGTGCTGTGTTACAACCAACACTTTTTCTGAAAAAAAAAAAAGGAACAGATAGTATGCAAGTTTTTGGAGTATCTGGCTGTTTATATTGTAAGGTCAAAGGTCACTGTGTTTTCAACTCCATCCCTTTCAAACTCGAACATCACAGCATGCAGGATATTAGCCGAATACAGGCTATAATACAGCATATTAGCCAGAGTGTATTGACACCCGGAAGTCTAAAACACACACGTGTCAATATGACGTGTGGTAACGGCTCGACACGTGGAAGGACAGACCAAAGAAGGACAAAAAACGGGACCACCGGAATAAGTCTCCGCTATGATCATTATCATATTTGAGGTTGTCGTTAAATATTGAATCAAATACTTGGTTTTGTGCTGTTGGAGGAAACCAATCAACAACAGGATGGTGTGATGAAGCAGAGTTAGTGTTACCAACGCAAAGGTGAAAAAAATTTCCTACAACAGCATGCCGTTTTATTCCTCTTATACCGCAACAATTTACCAACAATTACATTTTGTTTTATTCAGTAACAAACACATCATGATTTTTATCCAGTTATGGTTACATTTACTGTTGTGGAACATTGGCAAAACAAGTTGGTTCCTGTTCTCTCTTACGTTATAGCAGCTATAAACAGTCATTCCATCACCAGCCTCATTTGTTCTCTCTGTCTTGAAGTTAATGATACAACAAAATACAGGTTGTCGTCAAGGTTGTCAAGAAACCACAAAAAAGCATAAACTCCTCTGTCCTCACGATGTCAGAAAACCTAACGTTACAGCTTTATCTGTGTCGGATACAAAGCTCTGACACTGGATCAGTGTACTGGTTTTACTGCCTGTCCTTTATTTTTTTTATCTTATACAAGGGCTATTCTGTGTAAACAGAATAGTGTGAACTTAAGAAAGCCTGAGAGTTATTAGTAAAGGACAGAATGTATATCGACTTAGACTGTGGCACAAATGTGGCTGGTCTGATGTCTCAAGAAACATATAAAAGAATGTTTTGGACTATCGCCCAAATGCACATGCAAATATATTCAAAGCCTAATCTAAGGATAAAATAAAAACCCCATTATTGCTTAAACCTCGTGGATTAGGATTAAACCTAAATCAGTTTCTGCTCATTTAAAAGAATCAATTGAATCCATTGACATTCTTTAAAGGTCAGTTTGGAGTTCTACAAAGGGTTGGACTTTAAAAAAAACTTCAGGCTCAAGCTTCTTTATCTGTTTTCAGATAAAGAGTGAGCGTTTGTTCTTGTACAGTACTGAACACTGAGAACCTTTAGATACGCAACATCTTAACCTCATGATAACGCACGAGTTCGTATCTCTACCATCGGTATTTCAGCGCAGAGGATCCCTGTAAGGGTCTGTTTAATGAAATGTTACAAATAGAGCTGAATTCCTGATGAGAAGTTGATTAATTACTTATTGCGATGTCTCCTGATTTATCGCTTTACGGGTGTTCTTTATCACATTTATGCAGCACTGCGAGATGTGCTGTAATTCAACGTCATTTCAATTGCTAATGTGTTTTTAATCACCTTTAAATTATTTGGATATGGATATTATGACTTTTAGCTGTGACGCACAGTACACTTGGTGCTCTTAAGAAGAGAAATAATATTAATAGAACAATTCCTGGCACTCATTTAAAGTAATATTTAGCTAAATAATGAAAAATACACAATGACACGTTGTTAATCAACAAAAGCAATCTCTGTGCCCAAGGGTTTTTTTTTCATAAGAATTAAGACAAGTATATTGCAAGCCTAGTGATTTAGTTTAAATCATAATAAAATGATCTCAGATTGTCACAGACTTGCTGGTGTGGTTTCTGACTCTGTATAAGACACTGTTATGTACAAAAGGGCAATAAAAAAAAAGAAATCATCCAAATAACTTATTTTCCGTCACTCCACACTAGCATCAGCTAGGTAGTGACAAATAAATAAATAAATAAATAAATGTTTTGTATGTGTTTAGCATATATAACAAAAAAAATAAATAAAAATGTAATCATAAAGTCTAATAATAATTAGAATAATACAATTTATTAAATATAAAATTGTAATTAAAAAGTGATTGTTATAAAAAAAAAAAAAAGAAGTAGTGTAATAGAATGCACAAGTATAAAATGAGCACAAAAATAAGTGCACACTTGCTGATTTATGTGCATGCTTATAATAAAATAGATTTGTGAGGAATAATTATTAAGAAGTATTTTCAATTACATGCAAATAATAATAAAAAAAATAGATAAAAAGAAATCATATAAAATAACGTTAAATAATTATGTTTGCTTTTTAAAAGCATGTACCAAGCCTGTAAATCAAAGTGGTGTTGAGTCGCAAAGTTTTACTCCTTTTTTTTTTTGCGTTTTTATGTTTTTATTGTATTTTAATTCCCTTACTGTAAAAGCACTTAACTTCAGGTTATAAAAGTGGTGCTTAAATAAATAAATAAATATAGAAATGAATGCCTTAAGTCGGATAAAGCTGTATAGATAATGGATGGATGGGATGGATGTCTTAAGTGCATTATTTGGATGAGAAAAGCCAACCTGCGGTCGGTGACGTGTAAAAGTGTACATGACGTGATGACATCAGAGATGTTGCGGCATGGAGTGGAGTGGAGGTGGAGACCGTGTTGGAGTTTATATCACCAGCAGCTCAGCTCTGTAGTCTACAGTGTGACGGGAATGTGAGCCCCGGACACGGTCACGCGCCCTCCCCGGATCACTTGTGCAGCTGTTTGAGAACAAGATCAGCTTTAAACATGACCGACTCGGTGCTGAGCGCGCACGCGAACGCGTCGGCGGTGTTCCTGACCCCTCCGACGGCGCCCCCGACGCCCACGACGACGCCGCGCGTTTTGCGACTGGACTCCCGCTCGCTGGTCATCTCGGCCACTATGTTCGCTGTAGGGGTGCTCGGTAACCTGGTGGCCGTGGCGGTGCTGTGCGTGTCCAAGAGGGAGCAAAAGGAGACGACGTTTTACACGCTGGTGTGCGGCATGGCGGTGACGGACCTCCTTGGGACGTGCTTCACCAGCCCTGTAGTGATCGCGACGTACGTGGCGGGTCGCTGGCCGGGCGGCGCGCTGCTCTGCCACTTCTTCTCCTTCTCCATGCTGTTCTTCGGCTCGGCCGGGATGTCCATCCTGTGCGCCATGGCCGTGGAGCGTTACCTCGCGATCAGCCACGCGTTTTTCTACTCGCAGCACGTGGACCGCACTGTGGCGCGGCTCGCCTTGCTCGCGGTCTACGTGGTGAACGGGGTGCTGTGCGTGATGCCCAGTTTCGGCTTCGGGCGTCACGCCAAGCACTTCCCGGGAACGTGGTGCTTCCTGGACTGGCGCGCGTTGGACGCGCGCGGAGCCGCGTACTCGTTCCTGTACGGCGGCTTCGTGCTGCTGCTGATCGCCGTCACGGTGCTGTGTAACTGCGCAGTGTGCCGCTCGCTGGTCGGCATGAGCAAGAAGACGCGCGTGGTCGCCGCAGCGGCCAGAGCCGAGGCGCACGCGGGACAGCCGGGATCCAGGCGCGCCTTCCGCAAGCTGCCCGCGGTCGCCTCTGCGGCGGAGATCCAGATGTTCTGGCTTCTGATTTTCATGACCATCGTGTTCCTGATCTGCTCCATCCCTCTGGTGGTGAGCATCCAGAAAACAAGCACAAAAAAACCCAAACCCGCATAACAGAACATCTCTTTAAGTCTGTAAATGACAGTGTGTAGGCTACTCTCAGAACTTTCTCAGTACTTTTCCTTGTTGCTGTTGTGGTACGTTTTGTATGCACCTTTAAACAGCTTTACCAGTCATTTAAGGTAGCTATTATACTTTGTATACCTTTAAAGATTACTAGCCTAATTAAAGCTCCATCACGCGCACTTTCCCAGGTGTAAGATGCACGCTGCAAGTAGGTGGAACCTTGATGGCACCAAGTGGTACCAGCTCAACAAGGGTTTGGTAGTGACCTCCATTTTTGAGAGTGTACTCATTTGGTGCTTTAATTAAAAGTTTTATAACATTTTGTGTCACCTGGCTTTAAGATTTCTTGCCATTTTTTTTTTAATTGCATTTGTCAAGACTGACTGAAAACCATTTTTATAACATTTTTTTTGTAATTCAGGACACATTTTCATTTGTTTGACATGTTTGTGGCATTAAAAACAATAACAGGACTTGAAGAAATCTTCGCCAGATAGTACATTTATTCGATAATGCTACATGGAATTATTTCTCAATAAATTCTAATCATTTTGACTTGACTTTCTAGTTAAAGCTACTCAATCATCTGTCAGCTCAATCTTGTTCGCTAGTTTGTCTAAGTACCAATAGCTTTACAAAAAACATGACTTTACAGAGCATGGCTAACACATTTTAGCATTTAGCATTCGATTTGGCATTTGATAGATATAACGAAGCTACCTTTAAAGTGTGTTGCTTATAATCTAGGTGGCTAAAGTGATTTAGCTGATGCTTATTCTGGAAAAGACGTCAAATAAAACTATTTCCTGAAGTGATTAGTTTAATGACCAGGTTTATCGTCAGATTGTTTTGATCATGTGGTGTGTCCTCCACAGGTTCGCATCTTTGTCAATCAGCTGTACGGGCCTGCGCAGATCGCCGCAGGCGGGAAGCCAGATTACCGCAGCGATCTTCTCGCCATCCGGTTTGCGTCCTTCAACCCAATCCTGGATCCATGGGTGTACATCCTGTGCAGGAAGAACCTGTTTAGCAAATGCTGTGAGTGGATCAAGCGCACCATGGACCTGAGCAGAGAGAGTCCTGCACGTAAATCCGGCTGGGTCCTCGGGCAGAACTCGCCTCCGTCACTCGTCCACAGCAACGCCACGAGTTACGCCTCGCTGCGTGTGACCTCGTGCAGAAACACTGTGGGAAAAGTGAGCACCATAAACGCAAAATCGTACATCGATCTGAGCGTGCGGCAGGCCTGGGACCTGGACACGGCGGTGGACGACTTTCATCCCTTCAGTGTGCACCAGAGCCCGGTTCTAGGCTCAGAAAGCGAAACAGCATCCGGATGCGAAACGATGAACTTAAAGACACCGATGTCCCGCTCAAAAGTGCACGAACATAAAGCCGTGATTGTCACGTGTACCTTCAGCACACCGAGTTCCTGTCTGTCAGAGGAGTGCTGAGGAACATCACATACACTGATCTGAGTGCAGAGAAACGCGCTTTCGAAGAGGGACCGTAATTTAAATGCACTAAAACCTTTATTGTTATCACCTGTGCCTCCTCATGCATCATGGCAGGAACTGGTTATTATCTTTCAACGGACAATTGTTTTTTTTGGCCGATTGTTCCGTCGAGCTCCTTCATACAATCTGAACGGAGAAATGATCATTTCTACAGACACCTGAACGTCATATCCATTGCTATCGATTTCATTGATAGTAGCATCACTAATTGAGACAGAATCTATTTTATTTGCATCCAAACAAAGACTTGAAACCAAAAAACATTTTGGATGAGATTTGATGCCAACAGTGATGTATGACGTGCATGGAGACTTGCAAGATGATGTACGTACAGTGTAACAACACCAGGAAACACTCTATTAAAGTGCGCTGCCATTTTGTTTGAACAAACAAATGACCAAACCACATTCATTTCCTGTGGAAGGATGTGGCCAGAAAACCAACACAGCGTTTAGGAACATTTGGGACTTTCTTCATTTCATGCAAATGATTTACGACGTGTAGATGCTCCAGTAAACTCCTTGGACCAGCTTTCACAACCTGTCTTTAGATCCCATTCAACAAGTGTCTTGGTTTCAATACAGTGTTTAAATACATCTTTTGTAAGTAACTCAGTCATGTGTATGAATTATACAAAAGTCATGACTATATTATTAGAACGTGAAAGATAAGCCACGCCCACAGTCGCACTCACTGCGTGCACACGAGAGAGAAATCTGGAGACACGTTTACGACAGAGCCAGTTAGTCGGTATCCTCCGAGGGGCTGGGGTTACAAGGTTACTTCACCGCGAGCTGACTGATTTGCAGAAAGTAACACTTCAAACCTGTCACGTGTCACAGTAGCTGGGAAATGTGGCTTCATTATGGAGTGAATCTCTTTGGTTGACAAAAGGTCCTTGTTCAGGCTTATGAGTCTTATGGTATTATATGAATTCAAACATTAAAATCTAGATTATTATTACTTTATTTGCATATTCATTCACTTTCCAATGGCATGAGTTTAAACCTACACAGGAAATGACCTGTGTGAATTCAGGTTACTTCTTCCTGTTTACATCCCCTTGACTTGTATATAAGAATCTCATACTGTTCTGAAATGTTTTTATCTTGTTTGAAATGTCCTGTAACCTTGAAGTTTTCCAGCCTGGATCAGAACACTGTGTCGGCATCTGCTGCTGAGACGCAACCTGACAGACACTGTATTAAAAGTCTTAATGTTCTTATTCCCCGTCTTATTATTGTTACTGTTTTGACTTAAACATGATCACGTTCTTATCGTGCACAAATTCTTATACATGTGAATTCTGTGAATTAACATACTTTTGATATATTAAACGATCCATTTATAGAGATCGAAACAATCCTATTGATGGTGGTAGACATATTCCAATGTCTGCGTTTTTTTATAATGTGAATGTCTAAAGGTTTATTTATGGACGTGGTGTTATGGTGCAGTATAATGTTGGATTTGCATGACTTTAATGACTTGTAAAACTGTGAACAATGTCTGATTGAAAATAAAAATAAAATGCTTGGAATATTCTTTTAAAAGTCCTTGACTTGGAATTTCATTAAACTCCATTGTCTGTCAGGGTCGCGGGGAAGCTGGAGTCAATCCCAGCCGTCTGTCACAGGGCTGACACAGAGATGAACAGCCATTCAAACTCACATTCACACCTGTGGTCAGTTGTAGTCAGTTGACCTAATGTGCGTGTCTTTGGGATGTGGGAGGAAACCGGAGCACCCAGAGGAAACCCACGCAGTCATTGGGAGAACATGCTAACCACAGCACCACTGTGCTACCTCATTAACCTCCATGTTAATGAATTATAACTTTTCAGATTTGAACTCATGACTTTAATCTAACAGTTAGTATCTTGGCCAACAGGGGGCGATAACAAAACAGGAATGCAACAGCACTGATGGACATGTAACTCGTATTTTTTTACTTTACAGTTTTATCATCTCAGCCGGCATGTCTACATTTTACAGTCAAGATTTTCTGTTTAAGTTTTGTGTTTTAGGATAACTATAAGACTGGTCTAAGAATGTTACATATCAGCTATACAGTAATGTGAAAGAACATGAGTATTGAAATTGAGTTCTGTGGCAACCGAAATGGAAAATGGACAATATTACATTAATGTTCAGTTCTTCTCCCTCCAAAATCATCATTTTGAACAAGTAAAATCCCTAAAATCACTTGAGAATGGTTACACAGTAGTCAGTTTATTCTGCTTATTAAGGCTCTTTAACACCTTTTTCTCATATTTACTACCAGGATTGTAATCACTTTCATTTAACAAACCTTTTTTAAATATTTGCCTCTAAATTCAATACATTCTCAGATATAAAAATTTCTAATTTATTACTGAAACTTGCCTTTGCATATTTTCACCACCAGGTGTCAGTGTTGTTTGGCTTTTTAATTCTTAGCACTCGCTTTTTTTTGGTGTTTAAACGATCTTATAAAAAGAAATAACAGGATTTGTGAAAGTTAATCACAGTTAGTTTCTAACCTCTATAAACTCTATAGTGATTTATTACTTTTGGCAAGGAAATAGTCTGCATTTGAACCTACATTAGTGTATTTAGCTGAATCTTGGTACAGAAGGTTGTAATACAAACTTTTACCCACAATTAAAGGCAAGAATAACAAATGTTTTCTTTAATCTGTACAAATATTTATCTTTTTTTGCAATCCCCTAAATGGAAATGATTCAATGTCTGCAATAAATCAGCTTTTTAAGCCTCATGGTTAATTACAGACAGCTAGCATGTTCATTTCACAACCCTGAAGCAATATTTACTCTCTTTCTCCATGCAGTTTCCCCATTTACTTTAAAAGAAGTTGATTAAAGAAGACAAGTCTTGGGTCTGTGTTTTGCAAAGTAAAAAAAAAAAATCTAAATATGTTGAATATTTTTTGGCAGGGAGGAGGCTGCGTGGTGCTATGATGTGGTGTGGTCTATCACAGGAGCACAAAAACACAACCTCCTTTTCCACCTGCATCTGTTTCCAATAGCATACATCTACAGAACTATCAGAGGGGCCCCATGTAACATTAATTAACCTTAACCACACAGAGAGGTAACGAGAGGTAAAGAGCCCTGAGCCATGGTGAAGGTGGGCTCATTAGGAGCTGCCTGGCACATGGAAACGTTCTTTGCATTTCTGTGTACGCCAAAGTTACGGCTTTTAGAACAGGAATGATAACTATTACACAGACCGACAGCTCCAAGCTTTAAACAACCAGTAACATTATCGGAAATACCTGAGTGTCAGTGCATTAAAGGGAAACGCCACCTATAACCGCTTGCATATTAAGCTTTATGAAGGACACGTGATCTTCAGCAGCATCCGAGATTTAGTTTGTAATTGTTGCATCTTTCATGAATGTGTCGCACTATTTTAACAGCTTCCTACATTACCCACAATGCACAACTTTCAACTACCTGCTGAAAGAAGTGCAATAGGATTTAGATCTAGCTTCATCTCTATCTAAAGACAGCGATGCAGCGGTGCTTTAGTTCTTTAGTCCGTCCAGCTCTCTCATCTCCTCATCTCCACATTCCGCTCAAACAGATCAGCTTCTAAAGCTTCAAATCACCACCGTCAACGCCATCACCAGCGCTCGCCATCCAGTAGGTCAATACCTAGCTGACCCAAGTCATATAGCTGCACTGCATTCTGGGGATTTTGAATCCAGCATTTGCATCAATGTCTCTGCACTGAAATTCTCAATAATATGACGCTGATAAAACATCACTGGAAAATGCAACGGAAAAAGGAACTAACAGCAAGACCTGACCGTATTTATGTTTGAGATTCTTTCAAGTTTTTTTCTCGTAATAAACACCGCGGTAAGTGCACTAGCAACAACAGTTTCCCCCTGTGACGTCAGCATGGCACACAACCACTAACATCTCGTTGGAATAACAAAACCACAGCGCCAACGCCAAATGAGCCACAGAATCACATAAAAACATCAAGATACCTTTTTTATCTTTCAGATCAATTTTATTCCTTTACACGACAGCGTTGCGGAATTCCCAGTTCTGATTGGTCAGAAAGTGGTGATTAATTTTCTCACAGTAGTGCTGCTCGTTTATATTAACCAACTCATTCTAATACATTCATCTTTCACTACAACATCTCAAGTGACAACTCGTTTCATGGACATTCCTCAACATTAAATGTAGCTATAAATGGATAAAACATACTGTATGTCCTTCTTTAATAAATAAAAATCATAACTGGCAAACTGCTGTGCTGTAAGAGGAATAAAAACACTTCAGGGTGGAGACAGGAACACACCACCGCTTTATCACACCACCGTCGTTTATTATTTTACTATAGCCGCACAATACGGAGCGTTTCATTCTTTATTTATTCCTGCTAATGCAAAGTAGAGATTAAAGAAATAAAAAAGAACAATGAGGCACCTTACATAAAAACAGCTTTATTTCTATACATTGGGGTTGTACAAAAATAAAGGAATAATAATAATAATAATAATAATAATAATAATAATATGCAAATACTGAGTAAAAACTAATAAATGTCTACTATAACTACTGATGTACATTGGAGTATTTCCTTGAGAGCAGCATTTCTTTAAAGGGAGAGTAAATAGCAACAAGGCGACTGGTCAGTGTGGCTGATACACACGTTAGTTAACTCAATTCTGACTCAGAAAGTTTTATAACCCCTTATAGACACTCTTCACATCTTAAAAAAAGGTTTTTTGAAACGTTTTAGTGTTGTTTGAGTTTTTTTTTTATCAAAGACTTGCCAATGTCAGGTAATGATAATGAGGTGGAAAAGAAGTAAATAAAATTATATATA
>JAQQZR010000018.1:16053369-16071738 GCA_030068235.1 Notoglanidium macrostoma
ATATAAAAATGGTCAAAAACACATCCTTATACACAAGAATGAATAAATAAATAACTTAGATGCAAAAATAAATATTTGACCTATGAAGCATACAGTAAATGCTAAGAGATGCACAGCATCCATATTGTAGCACAATGACAAAACGCATTGAGGTCGGTAGCAACATTAAGGACAGATATAACAGGTATAAATGCTAATCCTGGTGTTATGCTACTGCAGGTGTTACATCGCTGACCAGATCGGTATCAGTTCAGCTGTCTGCCGTCACATTACAGCCGACAATTTCCCACTTTTCCTAAATGTCGTCGATCTGCCATGTTTGCTGTCTGACATTTGCACTGCAGCTATGAGGCTAATGTAGCTAACCACTAGCTAGCTATACTATAGAGATGGAAGATACTTGAGTGATTGTAAGTCAGTGCTGTACTTAAGTACTCTTTTGGGAAAATCTGTACTTTAGTCAAGTAGTATTTAAATTGAATATTTGTACTCTTACTGAAAGGAAAACGCATACAGTTTACTCATTACATTTTCATTTTGTCGTACTTGCTGAAAAATCTCAAAGCCTATGAGACTTCCTCATTATTTTTCTTAGGAAAATGTTGTCTCAAAATCCACCATTAAATCAAAGGACGTATGTTAATGGTAAATTTACAAAATTACAATCACAATTTTATAAATGAACTTGACTTCTTAGCTAGCTAGTTAGTTCAGTTTTGTAAATTTACTTGTTAATCTAGCAAGCTAAGTTTTGTAAATCTGCTTGTTAAACTAGCTAGCAAGCTAGTTCAGTTTGGTAAATTTGCTTGTTAAACTAGCTAGCTAGCTAGTTCAGTTTTGTAAATTAGCTTGATAAATCAGCTAGCTAGTTAGGTTTTGTTTTCATTGCTGAAGTGCTTTAGCATTCTTTCAAACAGGACCATTAACATTAGCTAACAGGCAAGCCAAATTCTAAGCTTATCAAAGTCCACCCTATATTTTCCTTAAGACAGACTGCTTAGCAAACTAGCCAGTGTGACTTATTGAACACGTAAATGGGAAGAAAAGCTCACCATTACAGGGGCAGCCATCTTGGACAACCAGACTCACTGCTTTTGCTAGTTTATGTATCAGTCCACCTCCTAGACTCCTCAGATCCTGTCTCCTAATATGGATAGCAGTATAGTTCCACTTTGAGTCTTAAATCTTAAAAAACAAATTTTAGGTTTAAAATTTTGAAATGAGTTTGTATAGCATTTAAAGATTTTTGGTGATACAGACTTCCATTCCTTGCTAGCTGCTAAACATTAGCCTCATAGCACGAGTGTAAAAGAAAATGCAAAAACACTGGACTTCAAGCATGTCTTGATTGAGTTAAAGTTTAAGTAGGAATATTATGTAAATTTTATTTCCGACAAGGTAATGCTTTAAAGTGTTTATAGACCTTTTCATCACTTCCCTTAACAGTCCACAGGAATGGTGTGATTCAGTATTGTAAGTTTATAAAATTGTGTATAATAATAGTTTTTCTTAATTTAGGCAGTGTGCGATATGTTAACCTGAATGTCAAAAATTACAAAACTGCTTCTGCTCAGAGAATATAAAATGGTTTCATCTGTTATTGGCAGACATACACACTCAAAGCTCTGACATCCTTCAGTAACAAATGAACAAATGGAACGTTCCATGTTATTATACTCTTGCAAAGTTTTTACCAAGATTTTCACAAGTAGTTCTTGAGCAATCCATCAGAGTCCATTTTGGCTCCATCGTCTACCTTCCACAGAACTTCTCCATGCCATCTTCCAACCTCGGGCGAATCCGGCATCACGCTGGGCTTTTTTCACTCTGGTTTTGGGAATATAAAAGGCTGAATGCATACATGGTGCACGTCACAGGAGCCTTGCTGTCTCCTTCCACTGGAATAGCTTTCATCCCAGAATGCCTCCTATTCCTGTTATACTGATTTCAGGAATCCCACCACGTTGCCCATCTTTCTTGTGGGGATTGATTTCTTTTCTCCTCCTCTGGCACTGACTTAGCCCACGCACTTGCAGTCCAAGGCTGAGACATTCTCTATGGTCCTCCATGTTGTGGACGTGTCCATGAAGGAGACAGACTTGTATGCCGTGGGTCGGCAGCAGGGTCTGGCGCTGATCTTGCGTGCTGTTCGTTTTGGCAGGCTACCGTTGGTCAGCAGAGCCCGCAGCGCAGCGTCATAGTTCCCCCGTGCACTCTGACACAAACCCACGCAAAACTTAAAGAGCACGATCTCGTCTGAGTCGTAACCCATCCCTAGGTCCCTCACGCGCATCTCGCGCCTCTCCAGGTGGCAGTCACGGCTGCTCTGGCCCCGCACCTCCTCCTCGCCCTTCTCCTTCTCTTTCTTCTTCTTCTTCTTTTTCTTGCGCGAGCCCTTGGATTGAGCATCAGAGGCATCTGAGGAACGTGGGGAACGCTCCCACCGAGCTGGACGCTCCTCCTCTACTAGGACCAAGGGTTCTGAAAGAAAAGAAGAAATACTGTCACCTACCAGACCTAATCACTAAAATCAAATAAACTTTTAAGATAATGTTTGCCAAAACCCAGACTTACCAAAAGCATTATGCCACAGAGAATGGCCATCTCCATCTCCCATGTCCTCATCTTCCTCAGGTAGAGCGTCAAACGGCTGCTCATCCAGCATGGTCGTAACTAAACCCACTGCATCCACGGGGTCTTCACTAAATCCGGGCCTGTCTCCGACTACCAGGGGCAGCAGAGATACAAGCACCCATACCACCATCTGCATGAAAAGAAGTTCAGAAGTTCATCTATTCAGAAGTTCAGCGGCAGCAACAGCATTATCTTGATGTCTTTGATTGTCCTTCTATATACCTTCCAGTTTCTTCTTTGAAACGTGGCATCAGTGGCTGCAGATATCATTGCGAACAATCCTCGCTTGGCTCGACCTCTCCTCCACCTTCTCCCACCTGCACAGAGAAAACAAGAATGCCGTGTCACCCCTTTCTGTCTCAAAGTGCATTTAAATCTAAACTTTGAGAGCAGCATGCAGGCGACGCATACACCTCCACGCATCCGTGCATCAACATTCATAAGCAAAGGCGACCTGTTAATCAACAACACACAATGCCTTTGGAAAGTATGTTCATAATCACACGGAGCATGACACTGTTTTGACATGCGGGTGCGACAAATCTACAGTGTCCTGTAAATAAACAGCTTTAAGGGAAGCCCTGAAAAGCCCTCTAGGTTTGACAAGATTAGCTCTATGTAACAAGAAGGCATGCTGGGGGATTCTGGGTCTCCCAAAACCACATAGATGCAGTGTGGTTGATAAGGCTTCCAGGCAATGCAGATGTTTACTGACTCACTGCGCCGTGAGTCACTGAGCTCGCACCGGAGGCCTCTGATTTATATCAGGGTTGAAACAAGGCCGGCGAGGACCGGGCCATTATTTACACGCCGAAGATGACTAATGGGTAAATTAGCAGAGCGTGTCACGCTTAGCCTCACGGCCGATTTTATAGAGTCACGGTTGTCCGAGGACGACAGGATGATTTCTGGCCTGAACACTTTCCATTTTAAGGAGGATCAGAGACAAGAAAAATGAAAGATGGCCACCTGGATTGGGAATCATCATGCCTCCAAGCCACATCGCACAAAATTGGCCAAAGCGTTTATGCCGTCACACTCTATTAATAATAATCCACACGACTGATCGGAAATCAGCTTTATATTCTTATGATTGTTTTGTTTGTTGTAGTAGCATGGGTCATGCAGCAGGTGGCAGTGTGTAACATGAACCTTAGAATTTATCTGAGATTTATGAGGCCTATCTGAAGCTCATGGAATCACACCAATAAATACATTTAAATTACATTTATATTCACAAACAATAAATTTATTTATTTTTTTGGAAGATACCTATTCAAAAACGCACTCAAAGGCAGAACACATGCAACGCAAAGAAGCTTAAACGCTCAACAGGACACGAGTGCTTTAAACCAGAAAGACAAGATTTATCCTGGAGAACAGTTTGCATTTAGCAGTTTACACCGTTCTGGTACATCACCCAAAAGTTGTTTGAGGGCAAAATGAACAAAATTCATATTCAGTTGTATATATTGCCAAAACCTCTTTTCCTAGCTTCACGAGCGGACTAACACATGATATTTGATAGGCTGTTTTATGACAAAAACTAATAATGTGTATCAGTATGGTTTCAGTTAAAGAGTGAACAGTCCTTGAACAGTCCTCTGAATTATATAATCATTAGAATTTTTTTTTATAAAGTTTAGTCCAACATTAAAATCTGTATAGATGGCAAACATGCGCATGCACAGACATACAGTAAGTATCAGGAATAAAACACTCGCGTGTGGTGCTCTCATTGGAAAGCAATCAACAACGGTATGTTGTGATGAAGTGGAGTCCCCCCCACCACCACTCCCGACTCCTTCCATTAATGTTAATCAAATAAATGTCTCCTTACAGAAAACTTCACCATATCAACTTTTTTTTTTTTTTTAGCTATTTATTGTATATTATTTATATAATGTCCAGCATATGTGAATGAGCTGTTACTATAGAAACGATAACGTATTAGAAGGAGCACATTAATATAAACAACAGAGATAATGTCAGAAGCAACACACACTCCGAGAAGGAAATATTTTCAGCAGTTTTATAAACACTGGCTCTAATGCACTTCTGTCTGTATGGACTGTACACAAACACGAATCTGCGCTCAAAGTTCCCTGAAATCCTCCGTGCTGAATCCGGAATAGCACGTATCCCAATATATATATATATATATATAAAATGCATTACATAAACACCCACAAACAGCTATAAATGCTTCAGTCAACATTGTAAAAAAAACAAAAACCTCTATATGCCTGCGTCTGTTCGACAAATAGTCTGTAATCTCAACTAAACCTCAGAAATCAAACCACATCAGCACACAGCCCTGTCCAAAAGTGCTTGAGTCATTTCAATGCTTATTATAAATTTGTTACAAATAAATCAGTAGTCACGTCATTCCTTTCTCTTCAAGAATGCATTATTTAAACAAAATCTTTGGACGCAGCGTCCCATTTTTTCCACAATTCTTCTCCATCAGCCATGACGGGTGTTTGGTGCCTGTTTAGGTTCTTCAGTTGTGAACTGGAGCTACGAGGCTCATTTTGCTAACAAATCAGGAAAGCTTATTGCTGCCATTTTAGCATCATGCAAACTGCATGTCTAAATTACTCTCTCTCTATCTCTCTCTCTCTCTCACACACACACACACACACACACTGGCCAAAATTCTGTCATTTAGCTCAGTAACATCAGTTGGACCACTTTCATAAAATACAGTACGTTTGTACTTTAAAATAATGTTTTTTTAGCCAGACTATTCCTGTAAAACTGTGTAGCTATGTCAGAAACTCTTCTGAAGTTCACAGTGTCCACGCTGTCAGTTCCTAATGACCAAGTGACGGGTCGTTCATGAACAAGTCGACTCCTTGATTCGCCTCTTTGAGCCGGGTCTTTTAGGTGAACGCTGAAAGCTGGCTCAATTCTTTGTTTTTTTGGTTTTTGCCTTCAGTGTAATTTGATCAAAACAAACTTTCTTCAACCCATGAGTTGTTTATTAGCATGAATCTTTATCCTGGTCAGGGTAGCGGGTAGCTAATCATTGCCGAGTGTCCTCAGCAGCCATGTTTATGTAAGGAATAAAAGTCAGTGTTGTGATGTTATGGTAAAATAATCAACAACGGGGTTGTGTGATGAAGCCGGGTTACTCTTACCACCACAAAGTTTACTGTTTGCCTGTAAAGGGTGTGTATATATATATATATATATATATATATATATATATATATAATTTTTATATTATCAATTTGTTATTTAGAACAAAATGAGCCATTTGAGAGTTGAAAGAGTCAACTCTCATTGGTGAACTGGAAGAGTTGGAATTCCCATCACTACTAATCACTAACACTCGATACTGACTCAGTGTGCTCTGGTACGAGTTACAGCTTTCTACATCTATAGTCGTTACTGCTTTCAGTCAATAGGAACGTGCTGTTTTGGAGTTAAGAATACGGTAGATTAGATAATTTAGAAAAATAAAAACAGTTGCGCCTTGAAATGGACTTGCATCCCATCCAGGGTGTATTCCCGCCTTGCACCCAGCGTTCCCGGGATAGGATCTGGATCCGGCATGATGTGACTTGGCGCTTAGCTCGGCTGGGACTGTACAGGTCATTAGGTATTCTCTCGCTCTCCCTCTTCAGGACTTCCTGTAAGCTAAAACCTCATGCTGCTGAATAGTTCAGAGTTTATGACACGAGCAGCGTCCGCTTCCCAAACACACTGCAGGACACACTGAGGTTCATGAGGCAAGACAGTCCTGCAGGCAGGACAATTTACTGCTGATTGTCTCATGAAATTCACGTTCTTAGTTTCATGTGACAATAATATGGGGACGTTTGTTTCTAAATGTTATTGTTTGAAATTTCACTAGAGGACTAATGAATAAAGGAAATAAAATTAAAGACTGAATAAAACAAAGTGATGCAGATTAAACAGCACTGAGGTTCAGTAAATTAGGTCAGTTTCACTTTAAGCCCAACCTTTCCATTATTTGCTGTGAAAGAACCAGTCAGGAACCCTTCGGCCCCTAGGCTAGCTCTGATTGGTTGGCGTGTGAAGCTAACTAGAATGGAAATTTTGTCTAGCAGCGTCATACATTTTATATGATCATTTGCGATCATATGACAATTTTTATTAATTTATTTAGTTATGTATGGTTAAGGTGGGGGTGTGAATCGGATTTACGTGAGTCAGAATAAATATAAATACAGTGATTATACTTTTATAAGCTTAGCCAGTGCTGTGCTACTAGATTTAGGTCATTGTACTGCCAACAATGCAAGTTACACGCTGACCGAGGCTTCTTGGCTTCCCATCTTTCATGAAATATGTTGAGAGTCGACTCTGTGAAGTGTGCAAAGCATCAAAAAATCAGCAGTGCAGGACTCGAGAAGTTTCCACCAGAATTCCAGATCAAACATTCCAGTTCACTCCAGCCTTAAAGCTCAGGAACAGTGTTTCATTCTTTCATTCTCTGCACTGCTGGTGCACCTGGTAGTGTTTTAGAAGCACCTCAGTGCGCCTCGTGTATCAGAGCTTTTCTCATGCTAGTGCTGTCAGTGCCCGTGGGGTCGAACCAGGCGGCCCTGATCATGAGGAGCTCCAGAGAGAGTGTCTGTGATGGCCTGTTCGCTGATTAAAGCCTCGCTCGGCCAGTTCCACTCCGCCACTTCCCTCCGCCCTCGGGCTCAAACCTGGCAGAAAAAACAGGAAAGCAGGACCGCCGCATGATCGTGACAAATATGGGAACGAAGCCCGGTATCAGGGCTCAGGATGCAAATGAAGCGGAGAGTGTTGGCCACTTTTGCCACTCCACTATTGCTAGAGCTGGAAATCATACATAAAAGCTTGTTAGATATGATTATTAGCCACATAGTCACAAAGATTATGTTTCTTTCCAAACCTGAAGGCTGAAGGCTGAAGACAGGTGAGGTCTGAACGTGTGGAACCACTCACGGTTCTTTGGAGTTCAGGAGGTTAAGAGCCAAGTTACTGAAATGATCAAATTGCTTATACTGAATACAAATGACCACATATTTGATGCTTATAATCAGAATAGTTAAATGGACAAATATTCAAATAATCAAATTGTTTATACGCAAACAGTCAGATTGGCAAATGGTGACACTCAAATACTCCGATGGTTGGATGGTCAGATACCTAAAGAGTCAAATTACATAAACAGTCAGATGGATCTGGATCCTTTCTGAATTGCTTACACTCAATACTCAAATTGCTCAGATTGGCAAATACTCAAATGGTCACATATCCTACCTGTTTACACTCAAGAACTCAAACAGGCAATATTCACATAGCTTACACTCATATGCTCACCATTCATCTTCAGTAAGCACTTAATCCTGGTCTGGGTGGCGCTGGATCCGGAGCCTATCCCGGGAACACAGGGCATGGGGTGGGAATACACCCCAGATGGGATGCCAGTTCATCACCAAGTATCATACACAACGTTAACACACCTGTTAACACCTAGGCTCAATTTTGAGTAGCAAATCCTCGGACTGGAGGAAACCCACATGGACATGGGAACGTATGAAACTCCACACAGAATAACCTGAGCTCAGAATCCTGGAGACAAATACTCAGTAATCAAATCCTCAAACTGTTTTGATTTGTTTGAGATTTGTAAGAATTCCCTCAGGAGCAAGCAGGAGTGGGATTTAAAAAAACAGTTAGGTTTTTGCGTACACCTCTTAACCGAACCAACGGCGCAGATCTTGGTCAGGATGTCGGGTCATCACCTACAGAGTTTAAATGACGGAAAAAGAGCGAGGTCTGCATTCTTTCACTGCACCTCGCTCAGCCACTGCCATTAGAGGTGTTTCATGTGCTGGCTCTACCTGTCAGAGATGATGAGGTGTCTCAGAGCGGGATCGGCCGTCCTAAATCAGCCGAGCAATAAAACGCACCTGGAGCGAGCCCGATCGCTGCCAGACACGCTTTCATCGGAGGGTGTGAACTCCAGCCTGCACATGTACGAGTGCTGAGTAATATATTTACTGTATCAGCGTTCACACTGCTTCATCAACGTCAGTCTTCACTCAAAGAGAGAGTTTCAGCCAGCGTGTGAAGTTTATAACTCCCCGCACTTTCATGCACTTCCTCACTTTACGAGGGTCTGTATTTTGACCTCGTTCAAACGTCAAAAAGTGTCAATTCCACTACACGCTGAAGTGCTCGTGGGGCAAAATTCTCGGCTAATCGCGGCATGTCCTCTAGCGTGAAATCCGAGTGTATAATTTCATAATCCCTCTCAGGGAGAAAGTAGGATCTCATTACTGTCAGATTCGAGTCGCTGCAGAGTTTCAGCGGCGGCGAACGCTGCCAGGAAGAGCTCTCAAACTCCTGCAGGTCTCCTCTTTTCCTGTTCTTCTTTTTTTTAATCTATGATAGTAGAGTGCATGGAAGATGTGTATTCATCATGTCAGTAAAGATAATCAGTCGTTAGCTCTGTTTATTAAAGCACTCAAAAAACGTGACGGTTTATTCTGATTACACAGAATAATGTTTGAGTTAAAATTTGTCACTGCGGCGTTAACTTCTTTGAGACGATCTCAAAAATGGTTATATTTGGAGGCAGAGCTATGTATAAAATCAGTTTGTGATCTGATCACAGGCTTGAGTGGTCTAAAATTAGCCATCTCATTTACCTAGTATTAATGATTAGCAAAGTTGTGTGTTATATTGTGTTTCACTAATGCTAAGTAATTTGCGAAGAATATAACAATGCAACACTGTGGTAAACTCAAGCTCGTTTGCTAGCAGTTAATTAGCAGGCTAGCAAACACAGCTAATGCTAGTCATGGATTGGTTGGTTATGGTAAAGATAGCTTGGTTGTTATGGTAAAGATATTTTTTTGACAGTTACTGTTAAAAAAACATTAATTAAATATAAAAATGCTTACGCACGGTTCATGTTAGCTAGCTAACTAGCCAGCTAGCTGCTTGATGCATGGCGTTAGGATAAGTATGGGTTTGCTCATTTGGGTATTGTGAATTTTTTAAATACTATATCCTGGTAGTATTGGTGGAAAGGTGTATAGCTATTCCTAGACTATTTTTAGTTGTTTTATGGACATAATCTTCTGTGATTGAAGCATCAAAATGTTAAAATGTAAATGTTTAAACCTCAAATAATAGATATTTTCTTGCATGTGCCTCAATCAGTCCCTTTATATAACTGATGCAGCTAAATCCAGGCCAAAGCGATGAAGCAGCCAGCAGTGTTACTCCACAAACACACACACACACACACACACACACACACACACACACACACACAGACTCGGATTGCTCAGGACAAGTGTTTGCACTACAACTCAGCAGTTTGGAGTTCGGCTTTTTATTTTTGCCACTCAAATCCAGCGGCCGCTGTTTGCATTCCACACCACGCGGCTGCCTGTCCAGTGTGTGTGTGTGTGTGTATGTGTGTGTGTGTGTATCTGGCCATTTCCTCTCACTGTCACATCCTCTGTTGCAGACCACACACACACACACACACACACACACGCACACGCACACGCACACGCACACGCACACACACACACAAACAGTGTAGAAAGAGAGCCATGCAACATGCACACATATGCAAATGTTGTCTTGTGGTTTGTCATGTGACTAAGAGAAATATAGGATATAATGTACACACTATATACACACACTGCCAGTGTTTATGTCTTTGTTTAAATAGACTATCAAATGTGAAAAATGTAACCATAAATGAATGTGATTTTATCTAACTGTAATCTAATCAGACAACATCTAAATCATCATCACTCTAATGTGGGATCAATGCGCCTCCTAGGCCCCGCCTCCCAATGTTTAATTGCAGCTGTAGCAAAGTGGCGTAGATGATGATATGATTATTTACCTATAACAGAAGTGGTTTATTCCTCTTATATCACAGCGATTTGCCAACATCATGCTTTTTATCCGTTTACGGTTACATTTAATGTTGCGGAACATCCGTGAAAAACTTAGTTACTTAGTTAAGATTTTTTTTAAACTGCAGCTTGTCATGTTACTGAGAAACACCAAAGAAGTGTAATCTCCTCTGTCGGATGTCGGAAAACTTCAAGTTCCGGCTTGTAGCTCTGTTACAAAGCGCCGACACTGGAGACTCCTTCCATAAACCTTCCATAAATGTCTCCTTACAGAAACCTTGACGATGTTACACAGTTTACAATCACACACCTTTTGGAGCATCCGTCTTATACATCGCTGTGAAGGAGCTGTTACTATAAAACCGATACCGTATTAGAACAAGCACACTCAAGACAATTAGTCAACACTTTCTGACCAATCAGAATCCAGAACTCAACAGCGCTGTGGTGAATAATTCATGTTTTTATGACATCAACGTACAATTTTTAATCGCTTGATTGCTCTGCACGACAAAAACTGTGCTTGAAGGATGACCAAAAGTGCTGAAATGAATAAGAAGCAAACACGCAACTGTATTTCGCAAGAGGCGACGGGGAGGAAAGGAATTTACTACTACAAAATCCCAAATCTCTCGTCTCTACACATATCCAGTGAGAGATTTGAGTCCTGTTGCTCTTGAACGCCATCCTGAACAAACAGTTTTAGCAGCTTCATCGAAGTGGCTTTGCTCTCGCTATGATAACCAAATACAGCTCGTGATTAAATGCATTTCAGGAGGGAATGACAGAAAGGGAACACTTGGGTGAGCGAGTCCTTAAATGGGAATAAATTAAAGGGGGAGAGGGGCAACGGAGGAGATACGGTTTCACTCCAGAGGATTCGTCTGAACAGCCACAGAGTCCTTGACAGAAAAGAAAAAGCAGGAGATGGAGCTTTATTAATAAACAGTCTATTTAAAAAGGATCGCAAGAAGCAATCCAATCACAGAGATAAAAAATACGGTTATATTGAAATCAATATGGAAAGAAGACCATGCTATTATGGTCTCCATAGAGATGAAAACATGTTAAGGTGCAGGACGTTAACATACCACTAACTTTTCACACTGTTCCTCTCAACAAACAGGGTGTTTTGGTCACTTGAACGCACAATTGAGCATGTTCCAGTCATGACTAAGCAAAGCTCATCCTCCCAGCCAACATCTCTACCTTTCCAGATGAATCCTCAGGTCATTACACCCTGATAGCCTGGACAGCGTATAGCTTGTGTACTCTAGCTCACGTCTCATTTGTTCAAATTAAGCTCAGGGTAGAGGGAAAAAAGGGCAGCCATTAGTGCGTCTGGATGAACAAACGGCATTCAAAGAGTTTCCATGTCCTGGCCGAGCCGTTCAAAGGGCCCGACGGCACCATGATTAATGCATCTGACCTGGCAATTGTAGAAGAATACGGCTTATTGTATTAAACAACCACTTCCAGCCACAAAAAAAGCTGGTGTGCAATAAAGCTATTTAACGTACTTCACTTTCAAGAAGAAAAAAAAAAAGAATAAAAAGATCTAGTGGGAGATGATCCGATAAAGAGGAAAAAAGGTAATAACATCGTTCATCTGGGCGAATGGGTGAGAAAGCAGACGGGAGGGGAAAAAATGAAACAAACAGAATCAAGAAAAGCAAGTCAAGCGAGAGAGAAACACGGCCCCGTTCACCCTTTTAGGCTTTTCTGAAAGCTGCAAAAGGTTTTTTGTGGGATATTTGAGGCACTGGTGTTTAAACAGATCCAGACTCCGGACTGCCCCATTGCCCTGTGGCACTCTTACTCCGGCTGTGGCACAATCAGGGCTAATTACCCAGCAGTGTCAAAGGCTAAGCTTACAGGGACAATTTTGTGGCTAAAACCAGGCTAGAAGGACAATTACGCGGCATTTTGTGGTCAGCGAGAGAAGGTGAAGGGGCGCCGGGTGTATCAAAATGAACCGGTCATGCTCTTCTGTCGTGGCCACAAAGGAGACGGGATAAGTTCCAATTATTCAAGTGTAACATCTGTGGCACCGGTTTACCGCCGTGTGACATTTCTGTTAGGTCAAAAGTCTCAATACAAAGCGTAATAGTGAAGGCAGTGTGCCGAAGTTTTACAACGTGAAGTACAAGGCTTTAGACATGTTTCATTGCTTCATCTTCGTGTTGTGAACAATATTAAAGCGTCGTAACCCAGCTCTAGACATCTACAAGCAAACATTTCCCAGCTCGCAGAGACAGAGGGTCTTTTAGGCTTTTGCACTGACCCCTAGTGAGGTTGGAGCCTAGGTCAGCTGAGGTCAAAGTGTGTGCACTTTTAAGGCAAAGTAACAGGACACTGCCAGTTAAGGGCTGGTCTTTCACACACTCATGCCTGCAAATTTGTAAGAATTCGCATCGGATGTCTAAAGCAGCACATGCTTAAAGGAGCACTCTAGTGTTTTTCAAACTTTTTTCGCACCGTGTAGGTATCATACATGCGACTACCATTGAGAAGAATTTTCCCTGCGGTGAGAAGTACAGAAAATCTGTCAACTTCAAATTCGCTTATAATAAGTCTAAGGGCAGCTGTTGTGACAATATAATGCATATTCAAAACTTATGCTGAAACGATAAAGATGTTAGATTTGAGACAGATATGAAACAAAGATTTACCAAAGTTCATCTTATATATATTTTTAATCTGTACTTAACTTTCCTGTATTTGTAATATGAAAGTTTGTTACTTACATTTTCCAGAAAGTTCTCAGGTATATCTGTCAAATTCCTCCCTCTAAAAAAAGTAGTTCCAGCTCTAAAAGCATCCATTATACAGATTTATAGGATCACTTTTAAAAAACACCTTTGACTAAAGAATTTATGAAAGCGGATTACAAAAATATGTGTTCCCTAAATTAACATCTTTTCACAAAGCTTGACAACTGCCCTTAGACTTCCAATATAAGTGAACTTGGAGTACACATGTCTCACAATGGTTTTTTTCAGGACAGGAGAATGTCTTGAAGTTCTTGTCTGTGAAAATCACACGTACACTACACATGCAGTGGATAAACATCAGGTTGAGAAACCCTGGAGTATTCCTTTAATAACATATTTGATGCATTAACGTATCAACATCTTTTTAACTGTAAAAGCATGTAGCTCAAATTGTACAATAGATCCTGTAATGACGTAGCAGTTTTGAGCAATTATCGTCTGACGTCCAGATGGTAACAATATTCTTGCGCATCTTTACACGCTCCCCCGCCCTTTCACACTCTCTCTGTGTCACGCACACACTCACAAACGTTCTCCCACCATCTCTTTCACTATCGCGTGCTCGTTAAACATCGCCACCTCTGACAGGTTTATGTGGCCCGAACATATACAACAACTCAGATCTCACGACTCGCGATGAAGTCTCACGCCAAAGGCACGCCATTAAGAAGTTTAAAACACACTCATCACCATTAGAGGACGGTCTTTTCCAATCACACTGCTGGATTTAGCAGATGTGTGGAAAAAGGAGATGGAAGAACATTCATAAACCATATTTTCCGGAGTGTAATTTGCTAGGAAACACGAATGCAGAGCATAAGCTAGCTAATGACAATTTAGCTAACTAGATAGCAAAGAGATATACAACAAACTATGTAAAACCACAGTGGAAGAGACAAAAATACACGGAATATCAACATTTTACTCAGAGGTTTTTGATAAATTAGCTGA
Source organism: Notoglanidium macrostoma (assembly GCA_030068235.1). Lineage (NCBI taxonomy): Eukaryota > Metazoa > Chordata > Actinopteri > Siluriformes > Auchenoglanididae > Notoglanidium > Notoglanidium macrostoma. The sequence goes on from JAQQZR010000018.1 coordinate 16,067,621, forward strand.
CATTCACGAGAAAAATATCCAGAAACAAGAGGACACCATTCACAAAATCGATAATTTCTCCAGAAATGTTTAAATCTTGTAAATTACCTGAAATTCAAGACAAAAACATCTCATCATCACAGAAATGTCGGTAAAATAGATGAAATTTAGCTAGCTAGTTGGCAAATAACAGTAAAACAGACAATGTAAAAACAGGAAACAAGACCAAATCATTGAGAGTATCAACATTTTCCTCAGAAATTCGTAAATATGCTGAAAATCTTAGCTAGCTAGCTAAGTAGGAATTTTTATATAGATAAAATAGAAGCTCTATGACAGGAAACAAGACCAAATCAACTGAAATATCAACATTTTCCTCAGAAATAATGGTAAATTAGTTTTAAAAAATTAGTTAAAAATTTAATTAAATTAGATTAGTTAAATTAGTTAAAAATTTAATTAGTTAAAAAATTTTTTAGCTAGCTAAGAGAGCTGTTAGGTCTTTGATACAGCCAATGCAAAAAGACATTGATGGCTATTTGCTAGCTAATTAAATTGCCTGCTAATTTAGCAGCATTTCTGAGAAGCTCTTGACAATGTAAAATCACTATGGCAGTGGTACCAAATCAACAGACACAGTAAGAAGACAGCAGTAGTGGAAACAAAAAACCCGGAATATCGACTTTTTCCTCAGAAATGTGGGTGAATTAGCTGAAAATGTAGCTAGCTAGCTAGCAATCAGCTGTTAAGTCTTTTATATAGACAATGTGAAATCCCAGTGAGAGTGGAAACAAGACAAAAACATCAAGAATATCAAGTTTGTCCTGAGAAATGTTGGTGAAGTAGCTGAAAGTTTAGCTAGATAGCAATCAACTGTTAAATCTTTGATACAGGCAATGTAAAAATACATTGATAACTGGTTCCTAGGTAGCTAAATTGCGAGCTAATTTACAAACATTTATGAGGAAAATGGTGACAGACAATGTAGTTTTCTTAGACTTAGTTAGCTAGCAAAAAGCTGCAAAAACAGACAATGTAAAAACTAAGTGACGGTGGACGCAAGTGAAAACAAGACAAAACCATCCGCAACACCAACAGTTTCCTAAGAAGTGCTGGTAAATTAGCTGGCAATTTAGCTACCTAGCAAAAAACTGCAAAAACTGACAAAGTGAAAACACTATTGCAGTGAAAACAAGACAAAGCAATCTGGATTATCAACATTTTCCACACAACTGTTTATAAATGACTAAAAAAGGACACCATGCCGCTAAAACTTCAGTGTAATTACACTTAGCATCAACTGCTAAGCCAATATGGATTTCACCACATTGTGAACATTACGTCAAAAAGAACTCTGAGGTATTGCAGTCATAAATTCCAAACTCAAACCAAAGTCAACTTCCAAAGTCATAAATATTACAAAAACGTTAGCAGGTTATTTTGAAATTCTACTAAAAATGCATCTTGTTCAGAATTTATGTATCAGACATTTTTATTTTGTCTCTGAAACAGCACTTTAGCATCCCCTGCTGTTATAGCGTAGTTTAGTGTTTGTCCCATTAGTGTTATACTTCACCGCTGTATTGTTCCTGATCTTAATCCTTCTGAAAAAATATCTTTTCAGTCCATTTTATAGCAAGAAGTCATTAGAAAGCAGTGTTTGTTACTTAAGCAGTTTACCTTGAAAAGGGCTTTTGCGTAAACGTTACCGTTATGATAATGCTATGATAATACACCAAGCTAACCATAGAGTCCCTTACCACAGAATTTCTGTAAGTGCAAAGCTAAACGTAATGTACACAGAATTATATGGGCAAATGAAGAAATATATTGTGATTCTTTGTGGTACAAGTTGCCAAAAAGGTGTCTTGTAATTCCGAAAATACATAACGATTTCCTCATGTGACATTCATCAAATAAATCTGAGTCAGTCAGAAACACAAGGGTTTTATTAGCTAAAAGGAATCTGTAGGAAAAACACTGTCCATGGGAAAAAATGCTCAGAAGAAGAGATTAGGAGATGTTGTGAAGAGCCGGGAAAAAAATAATTGAAGCCCTGATATGGACATACGAAAACATAACGGGCGTAACACCCTCTCGGCACTGTGGCTCTCATGAAACTCGTGAAACCCTCAAACAGGGTTTACAGTCCACATCTGCAGATTGCGATCGTCTGCTTTGAAGTCCAGACTGAACCTTTCTACCATTTACATCAGGCTAATTACAAAAATGGAGTTTGGACCAGATTGCTGCGTTATCGATATAATTCATTCAAATAAGCGCAAACACAAGCATCTGAAAGATCTGAAATGTCGAGTTCATATCTCAAAAGATTTCGAGATTGCTAGGTAAAGGTCGATGTTTTATTTTTGGTCCACCACTAACATAACTGATCTAAAGAACCTCACGTAGCTTTATACAATCGGTCAGAGGACATTATCATGAGCCAGGAGTAAAAAAAAATGCTCAGTGTTGAATCAACTCGTCATTAACACCTAAAACTGAACTCAAAGGAACACAACAAAAGCCAAACCAGTTCCGTATGCGATCGATTCATCGATTCCTTTTTTTACTTTAAACCTGATTCAAGTCTATTAATTCTCACAACTCTTATATTGTTAATACATTTTAGTTAGATACAAATGAACATTAGCTGCTCATTCAATTGAATTTAATTTAATGCACACTAAAAGCTGACTGCGATATCCAGTTGTCACGTTTCTGACTTAAATCAGCATCTTTAATTTAATACTTTTAGAATAAAAACAGTCCACAAGTCACAGAATTCACACATCAATTCAGAAGTCACATCGATTAACATCCAACAGAGACACGCTTGAACAGTGCACGTGCTGAATCAGTGCTCTAAAGTCATTTCCATTTTAAAAAGTAGTCATTAAGCAGATGCTTACAAATTTTTAAAGGTGCCTTTATGAAAGTCCCAGCAAATCTGCAGCTGGTTTGAGCATCTCCATCTTTCCTGGCACTTCTACAGAGGCACCAACGCTCACAGCAAACCCCCTGTACATCGATCCATGTTTAACTAGATGCTAATGAGCACTCGAGGCACTAATCCCATGTCATGAGGTGTTAATTCACCACTTGAGGAGTAAACCATGATGTCCATCAGCTCTAGAGTCAATTCAAGTCAAATAAATGGATGGAACGCTTCAAAACTACTTCTCTGACCTACGTGCTGTACAGTGTAAGAATGCCAAGAAAAAGAATACAATAGAATCCGGTTGGAGTGAAAATAAACGCGTAACGCAGCTTTCTGAAAGAGCAAACCAACTTGTACACACTGAGAAATCAAGAAATCACCTGTAGCTCACCTTTTTCTTTCACCTGGAAAGACTCATGTGGTGAATCTTCAATTTAAGGCCTTTAGAGTCTGATTGATTATCTTTAAAGGTGGCAGGTACATGCTAAAGCTACAAAGGGTGTCTGTTTGATGGTACCACATCAGCAACCAGGAAAAGTACCGAACGGAACCTTTATTTTTAGGTGCTAGTTCAGTGATGAAGCCTCCACTCTACCCTAGCTTTTTAATATATATATATATATATATATATATACATACATATAAATATATATATATTTTTTAATAAGTGCACAGCCAGTTGCCTTAATTCAGCATTTAGTCTGGAATTTAATTCTACACCTTCTGACATCTCTGCGCAGGCGGTCACGCGCTCCACGTTTAAAACGCGCACTCGAGTCCGCGCTCCTGCGTCACTGCTGGAGTTTTATTCTAGTGACAGGTAATAACAGGGTTATAACTCGTCTAAGCGCTACACACTCACACACACACCAGCGCAAACACAGGCAGCAACTAACAGCAGGTCGAGATCAAGAAAGGAACTTCAGAAAACGGGATAAAGAAGTGAAAGCGCGTTACCGGTGAGGCGCCGAGCCGCTCCGTTCCTCATGTCCCACAGGTCACACACACACACACACACACACACACACGCACACTCACATGCAGTCCTCCAGCTCCTTCACACCGACTTCATCATCCTCACGCGCTTAACTCTCTCCGGAGTGTGAGTGTGTGCGCGTGTGTGTGTGTGTGTGTGTGTGTGTGTGTGTGTGTGTGTGCGTGTGAATGCGTGTGTGTGTGAGTGTGTGTGTGTGTGTGT